>RYFJ01000035.1:0-156500 GCA_003991445.1 Oryza meyeriana var. granulata | reverse complement strand
GGCAGCCCAGACTTAATACAAATTAATACTTCAGCTCCATTCGATTCACTCATATCATCGATCATCAAGTATAACTCAGTAAAAATTTCACCCAACCATCCCATTTCATAAAGCATTTTGATCATAAATCTATTACTCAATGACACCAACCATGCCCTCGATGACGTGAAGCATGCTTAACCGATTAGTTTTGACTCTGCCAAGTTTGAATCGTACCCACATGATTGTGATAGAGCAACGGCTAACTTCTAGGTCAGGTACCCGAGTCGGCGGTACACCCACTCTGCACATTGAATCGGTCTAGGAAGTCACACAACAAGTCTTTTACAGTACTAACGTTTAGCGCTGCACCAGTCGAGGTGTGTTACTTCACATCGGGGTGCAAACCCGATGCGTGGTGCGGGCCCACCCTAAACCGACGCCATGGCGGCAAGCCTACCCCAGCATCCTACGAGGCACACACGTTGGTATTGGACCAACTTAGACCCCTATTCTGTTACGGGATATAGGTAGCTCCTCGTGAACAGCCCTACAGTCCGTCGTAGCCACTGCCCATACTACTTGCCTACAAAATGCAAGCTAACATTAAAACTTAATCCACCTTGGCTATTCCATACTAGACATGTGGTGTACTGTTTTAACATGAGGAAATGACACTGAGTTCGGTCTTAGCAACCAGGCAAACACGTCCCCTATCGATACACAAACACTCACATATGTGTATCACTTGCTTGCCTAGTTTTTAAAACGGTTTTCCTTCAGTTTATATTCACAAATATCATAGATATTCATGTCTGATCAGGAGTAAGATAAATACCATTTCAAAAATTTAGATGCCATGCTTATTTTATCATAAACTAGCTGTCTAAGGCCCATATATAAGCATATACCTCATATGTAAGCACTTACAATACTCAGCCACACCTAGTTTACAAGGCAGGGGGTTATCAATATTCAAGCGTGAGTATGCAGGAAGATTACTACCATTGCCCACAATCTAAAACACTCTAGCAAAACGATGCGAGTAAAATAAAAAAACATTGTAATCCAAATTTAAGGAGCAATACTTTCAAAGTGGGGATTCTTGCGCTTGGTCTAGAATTACTCAGATGCCTCACATAATATTACCTCGCAAACTCCAAAGGCTCTTTTCTAATATTAAAATTTTACAATTAAAGCGAGATCAGATAACATGATGCAAATGTAAAATGCTTTACTATGCATATTGTGCAGTGATTGTTTTATGGTTGGCAAATGTTTTTCTGGGAGATTATTTTTATTTTTGACTTACCATGTGTGAGAATCGATTTTTTACAATTTTTAGGTGTCCTTTTTAGAGTATAAAATATGATTATTTGTGGCAATTATGTGTAAAAATAGTTCAATAAATGGAAATTACACATTCTTTCTAAGAATTACAAATTAGTTTGACAGTTTTGATTTTAATGATTTCTTATGAATGGCTGGTTACAGTTTTTTCCCCCCCTTTTCATCTTTTTTTTTCCTCAAAATTTTAGGCAGTTTTCTTACAGAGGGCCGACTTTTTATTTTACAGGTTTAGGAATAAAATTACAAACCAACAAAACTGGTTTTACCCAATTTAGAGTTAAGAGAATTTTCTATAAATTTCCAAAGTAAATCCCTTTCAATTATTAGCCAAAACATTTATTCATTTCTTTTTTTTCTCAGATTTAAATCATGTCACCGGTCAGTACTCCAGTATTTTCATAAAAATCCTCGGGATTTTTGGATTAACCCACCGGTCCTTTTGCACGTGGAGAGGGAACTTATTAAGATCCCTATGGTTAGTTATTACATGTAAAATCCAGGCCACTCTGTCATTGATTGGTTATTTTACAAAGAGACCTCGGGCATTTAAAACTTCGTGACATCGCCTCCGCGCTTAATCGCAGGGGCTCGTCGTAGCGGCGGGACAGCTCGCGGCGGCAAGTCTCACGAGCTTTGCAGGCGACAGCGACGACGCAGATTTGTCAGGTCAAAATAAAAATGCTTAAGTCTTTGCGCATCCTAGGGGTAGTCTCACCGGGCTGAGGTTGTCGAACAGGGCGATGATGGCGGAGCGCGGACTCTCCGCGCATTATGGTGTCGCGTTACAGACTGAAACGATGCATGCATGCAGTCTGAGGACCCAGAGGCACTAAGAGTGTTGGGTTACTCGCAGGCTGGAACAGGTGGCGATTGCTCAGGAGTGGTCCATGGCTGCGTGTTCGGTGATCGTCGGTAGCTGATTCTGGACCTATATCCAGAGACAGGCCGTCGATTAGCTCAGTGGCATCCTGCAGTATCTCATGGCGACATTCTGATGAATCAACGTGGTCAGAGAGAGCAAGAGGGGCACGCGGCGGCGGTGAGGAAGAGGCTCTGATCTACGGCTCAGGGCTCCGGCGGCTTCCCAGTGCTCAGTTCTTTGAGCTTGGTCTGGGCTGCAAGCTGATGGCAAAATCAACTTCATCTGCTTCCGGTCAGGGAGAACCCGCTGCACGCCACGGCGGCGGTCGCCGGAGCGAACCGCACTTACGGCGTTTCAATCTCGAGTCAGGGGAATAAGAAGGAAAATGGTCAGGTATCTAGAGGCATACGTGCCAAGATCATTGTAGTGAGGCTCACTGGAGAAGATGACGCGGATACTTGTTTTTGCCAGCGCGGGAGAAACGTGTTTTCTGGCGGTTGTGGTGATTTTCACTCGGGCTCTCCGTGGGGAAATGAGAGGGAACTATGCCGGCAGACCAACCAGCTTCAATAGTGCGACACGTGGCTGGTTGCCAGTCGACGTTGCCGAGGAAAAGACGGAGGCGCAGCTGCACATCTGGGATGCAGCGGTGCTGGCGCGTGTCGCGTGGTGGCGACGGCGTTCCGCAGTGTGGGCCCTTGTGGATGAGTCTTGACACAGATGGGACCCCACAGGGCTGGGACCCAATCGGCGGGCAGAATTAGAAAACGCCTTCTGAGATAATGTCAATGGAGTAGTTGGGAGGTCACTTGAGCCTGCATTGACTGAGTTTACATTGGAGGTAAAATTGTGGAAAAATTATTGTGAACAGTTGGTGTAGGAATTGGAAAAATTTAAGGCTAAATGAAAAGTACTAAATAATACTATTCACATGGATATTGTGCAATATTCCTTAAAAATTAGGGATTTTTTGCACAATTCATCCAAATTCTAGGCCAAAGCCCAAGTGGCTCTCGCTGTTTGGCGCATGTGCAGGAAGTGGCGCTAGTTGGCCACCGGCTGACCTATTTTGGCAGTTAGGCCTGCACGTAGTGAGGACGGCCATAGGCCGGCCCAGCCAATTTTGCGCGGGAGAAGGCAGGCATTGTGGGGCCGTAGATGGACCGCCCATCAGGCCGACAACTAAATAGGTGGTTGGGGCAGTAGTTAGGCGTTTCCACCCCAAACCACCATGCCGCTGCCCTAATCCACCACGCGCGTCGCGCGCCCTGTGCGCCGCCGCAGCCGTCGGCCGCCCTAATGTTCCCACGTCGCGTCTAGGCCCGGTGCACCACACCATGCGGGCCATCGCCTCCGGTCTGCCATCGGAGGTCGTCTCGTGGCCATCGCCGCTTGCGCTGGGGCGTCGCTACAGGCTGCCGTGGCTATACCACCAGCGGTCACCACTGCCGCGCTAGGGCGCCCACAAGCTGCAACAGCCATGCCGTCGCGTCGCGGTTTAGCGCGCAGCTGGGCCACGTGCTCCGTGCCGCCACAGCGATCCGGCCATCATTCGGCCGTCGCCACCGCTCCACAGGCCGCGTCGGTTGCCAACGCAGGAGGATTCTCGGAGGAGGAGTCTGATGGGAAGATGAAGCCACCTCATCTATGCTTCTCGCACCGTCCACCACTAGAGCCGGTGTGCTTGCCGTATAGCAGGTGCGCTGCCATTGCCGTGGAGAGAGAGAACTCCTCGGAGATGGAGAAATCGGCATCGCCGTTTTGGTCGTCGATGTCACCGTGTTTTGCTGCTAAGATCGTTGCTCGGTGGCGATGGCTAAGTATGAAGAACGAAATTAATCCATATTCTTACCGATTTGTAGAATTTTGACCTCTCTTCTCTGTTCTCCTCTCGTGTGATCTCTCCACCCTCTTCTCTATTGCTCAGTGAAGAGCGTGCTAATAACGTATTAGAAGTAGAGATCGAAAGAATTGAGACATGAACTCATCATTCTATTAGTTCATTGTGTATAGGATGATTACAAGTATTTATAGAGGATGAAGGAGTGTAAACATAGTGTGAATAGGTTCCACTCATGAAGAGGTATCTATTCAAAACAAGCACAATTAACATGTGCTAATTGATCATCTACCAAATCTTTGTTGTTATAAACAGTCTTTGGTATCATCCTTCCTCTGACGCTGTCTTTGCCATCTTAGCTCTTTCATGAGCCTTACGATCGCCATTGACGTCCTGTACGTCGCTACAGCAACACGCTAGCTAGCTGAACTGCAGTACTACTACTCCTGCAGATGAGATGATTCAGTACATGTTATTTGGCTGGCATGGTTGAGACGACGTGAGCAACAGGAGTAGCTACTATCTCTTTATTTAATGAAGATAAAGTAGTTGACTTTCGTATGATGGTGTGACTATATTTTATTTTAAAAAATTAAGTATAGTTTATTTTATTAATTTAGTTTATATTTATAAAAATTTAAACATAATTAATATTTTTATATTATTTACATCAATTTTTAATAAGAAATGACAAACGTCGCCATAAAAGATATCACGTCATCTATTAATAAAAAAAAAGAGTATCTTAGCTATCCCTGACCTATTGGCCCTGGTGGACAGAAAAGATAAACGATAGAACATCGTGCATGCGATTGCATGCATGCATTGCATTCGCAATGAGAGGCAAGGGCGAATTTTTTTTAGAATGGTGCTTGTCTGGGCAAGACTTAGACCACGCCCTCGTAATCGCCTCTGGTGTGCGTATACATCATTCACCATAAACATGTAATCAAACCTCCCTTTATTTAACAACTCATCGGAGGGAGTATAATGTCTCTCACAAACAGTCACAACATGTTGGCCAAAGAGACACCCCACATGGCAGCTATATATATGTACTTAAACAGTGTAATCATCAAAGAGTATTAACCCAAGAGTTATTCACTAATCTCTTACTCTCCAAACACGCTATTACGTTACGTAGCAACTCCACTGAGTTGAAAAGGAGAAGAAGAGGAAGAAGGAAGAAAGGCAAGGTATGGAAGATTTCCCGCAAAAACTCTACCTTTGTGAGCACCACCGTTGCAGCGATGATGCAGGTTGTCTATTCTGTCCATCGCAAAATCCCTCAGGCCGACATGCGACTTTCGCCATTCTCGGCCCAAGTCTGTCCACGTCGCCCAGTTCCTGGAGAGAGACCCGGAGGTTCACCGGCCCGTGTTGCTCTAATGCTCGCGGCCTAGTCCGTGCCGCTGTGAACGATGTTGTTCCGGCTCCAGGCACCACGCGTATTGTTGCACCTCCGCGAAGCGCTTAGTGTAGTCCCACCGAGCCGCCTGGCATCAATCTTGCGCAGGCCGCCACGTAGATCCTGCCATCATGCCCGCGACGAGCTTGCGGTTGCGGCACCACCACTTCCCACCAGGCACCTTATCTCCACCGGAGACCGGTCGACACCGAAGCACTAACAGCCATTGGTGGAGCAAGGGTCCGCACACTGGTGTAAAGGCCGCAGGGGCGCACCGCGACGCGGCGCGTTGCCCCTACTGCCTGCGTCGCCTGTCCGCCTTTTTTATACGTTGCGCCGTCTGCTGCACATGCCAGCGGCGGCTCCGCGCGGACACGCCCATGGGAACCTCGTCAGGTAGCCCGGCCCGCCGAAACTCGCCGCACGCTGGTGGCTCGCGTGAGGCGCGTCCCCTCTTACCGTTGCGTGTCCACGCCGGCGCTGCGGCCAACCAGCGCCCCCGTAATAGCCTCTACCACCCATTCGATGAAGACTCCAGCGAAGAACTCCTCCAATGGCTTCATCGAGGAAGATGAAGATCGCGACTCCTCCTTGACGGGGAGTGGGTCCTCCTCATTGGCCCTAGTGGAGAAGGGTGGTGCAGGTGGGAGGCAGCTTCTACGCGTAGCGAGCGCGCCGGTGTTGGCCAGCCGCGCCGAACCAGTGGCGGGCAGTACAGTGGGGAGGAGCAGTTAGGGATTGCTCCTCCCTCTTGACCCCTGTACCCTGGGCGGCCGCCAAGCCCATAATCCCCTCCCCTGCGCGCCAAGAGAAAGGCCTAAAGGCCACTGGGCTTCGGCCCAAGTGTGTTATTTTTTGCAATTTGGCCCTATAAGCTAAATAAAACTACAAAAAATACCCTTGTATTTTATATTTAAGTCCCTGTAATAGTTTCTAATTTAACAATTTTGTTATAATTATAATCCAGACCCTATGAGTACAGGATATTATGTAAATGTTCAAAGTGGATGTCCATGTGCATCCTAATAACATATTACATATTGGGATATTATTTTATTGCAATTGATTTATTTCCTTGCAATTAATTATCGACCATGTTTAAATTACGCAATTTATTTATTTTGCAAATTTAAATTTTGAATTCCCATTAATTAAGTCACTGTACTTAATTCTATTGGGGAATTCATATGCATAATATCACTAGAAATTCCTCTATTAATTATTGAAAATCATGACAATGGCAACTACTACAAAATATTTAAGATTATACCACTGGCATCTACTATATTACTTTGTAGACTATGTTAACGGTATCTACTACAACACACTTGTAGACTATGTCTTTTTGAATCTACTACAATTTTTTGTAGATTATTGCCAGAAGTTACGAGGCAACTTGTTTAAAAATTTGGTGTTTACTACCAAGACATGATTTTCCATATACAGGAATATACTCAAAACTATGGAGACTAAGACATCTACTACAAATTTTATAGGACTATGCCCATTAGCAACGAGTAGAGATGGCAACGGGTGTGTACCCATCGGGTTCCCTTACTCTGTACCCTCACCAGTTGAAACTAAACATGCCCGCTCCAACACCCATACCCGCTCGCGGTGAAGAATTCCCCTATACCCATACTCGCGTGGGTTATGGGTACCCAATGGGTACCCATACCAGTTGCAGCCCACCTGCGCCGCGCGCCAGTGTGCGTGGCCACTTCCGCCCGCTGCCAGCCGCCTACGCCGTTCGCCTGTGCTGCCCACCACGCGCGTGGCTGCTTTCGCCTGTTGCCCACGCGCCTGTGCCACCCGCCTGCGCCGCCCGCTGCGCGGCGTGGCCGTCTCTATGCCTACCGGCTGCGTTTCCACCGCCGGTGGAGAATGGCTACGGATGAAGGTTGAGGGATGGATAATTTTATACATAGGCTTTGTTGGTGTTGGGCCTTGGGCCATTACAGTATTGGGCTAGACCTAGGAGTTTTTTTAACCATGGGTTAACGGGTTTGAGTGATACGGAATGTACCCACACCCGGTATACCTGATGGGTAAAGATTTTACCCGTTAACAAACCCATGGTATGAAATTTGGACTATATTCTACCTCCTAATAGAGTAAAAACCCATCGGTTTCAGGTCATGGGGCCTCATTGCCATCTCTAGCAACGAGTCACCTCGTCTATAGGGTTATATTCCACACTTGAGGTATACGCTATTTTGAATGCAAGAACACATCTTGTATCAATATTTGCATATTATTACAACCATTACCATACAAAACTAATTTACTCCTTGTAAATTAATCAATTCATAGTATCTCTTATAGGACTAAAATGACCGTCAACAAAGAGTTTGAGATTCTCGCTCACGGATGGCCGCAACTACCCTACATGGGCTATGGATGTCAAGGTCAGCCTAGCCACTCGGAGTATGTGATAGTGATACTTGATTCTCCTGAAGGAGAAGCTCCGCCTAATATTGCATCCAATGTGACGTATATATCTTATATATTATAAGAAATCATATACATCTAGATTTAAAGGCAGAGATCTCTATGAGGAGAATCCATGAAACCTATGTTAGCCCTCAAGAATAGGTATGAACAACAGAAAACTGTGATACTTCCAGAGGCTAACTATGAATGGGCACATCTTCGGCTACAAGATTCAAAACATTCGGAGAAAACAATCATGCACGTCATAACATTTGCTCAAAGTTTCCGTTTTGTGAAAAGGAAACCCACTGATGCGAGAAGATAGATAGAAGACACTCTCTACCATGCTCCCGCATATCGACCGGGTCTTTACAATACTAATGGCGTGCTCCAAATTACCAACTTATTCTGATCTGATGCACATAATAACTCAGACTGCAAAAAGGCATGGACAAACTCTTTTAAGGAATAATCGAAGCAACATATTTCATCCCTGTTGAGGCAGCTCCCTTGCCTGAAGTCACATGCGAATGCACACATGATCAGAATAAAAACGAAGTTTGATAGGTAGAAAAATCGTCCAAAGAACTTCAAGGGTAAACGCAAGCGCAACAGAAACAAAATTCGTGGATTCAAAAAGGGGAAAGGCAATTTCTAAGAATAATAAAACTAATATTTGTCAGAAGTGTGGCTGTTACAGCTATACAACTTAGAAATGTCATACCCCTAGACATCTTATCAACATGTACCTTTAATCTATGGCTAAAGGCAAATCTACTCAAGAGAAGAGATTTGAATCCCACTTCAATCTTCAAACCGACAACACCAGTGAAGCAAGTTGTTCGCAGAAGTTTTAGAGGAACTCAAAACACTAATCCCCTCTCACAGGGTGAACCCAGATGACATCATGGATACTAACGACATGCTTGTGGAATTCACTTCCTAAGACACATTTGGAGATCTACAATAGTCTCCCAATAACATAGCTACTATGTTACTTATGTCCTAGTATGTGTTGTAATATTAAATAAGTTGTCATCTATATTGTATGCTTATATGCTACAATATTATATCGAACATATTAGGTATTGAAAAAGTTGTAAATATTATATATATCTTTCAAGAATTTCATATCAATTTTTCTTTTATATATATAGATTATACGGGAGTCAATCTAATGAGGAGGAATTATGCCTTGTGGACAGTGGCACCACAAATTCTATATTTCAGGGTACAAATATTTCTTGAGTCTCATTAAGACACAAGGAAGTGTTTTAACCATCGCTGGACGCGATGCAACAATAGTTGCACTGTGGTGCCTTATCACTCTCCCAATGGTACTAACAATTGATTGAGGATACATTATTTTATCAAAATTTCACTCGTACCCTACTAAGTTATAGAGATATTTGTCAAAATGGTTTCTATATCAAAACCCAAGATGACAACAAAGGGAAATGCCTCCTCTTAACCAAAAACAACGGATATGGCAAATAAATGCTTGTAAAGGTTCCATCTTTATCATCTAGATTGTATACTACATATACATCAAATACGTTACAACATTATTGTGTACAAGGTAATTTTTCAAAATGTTGATAGATTCCAGACTTGGCATGATCACCTTGGCCATCCTGGCATATGGATGATGAGAAAAATTAGCAGCAATTCGATTGATCATACTTACACTAGCAAGAAATTCCCGGAATCTTTGGATTTTATGTGCACATCTTGTGCCACTAGAAAATTAATTTTAAGACCCTCTTATCTTAAGATCAGAGATGAACCACTCAAATTTCTTAAACGCATTCAAGGTAACATATATGGTCCAATACAACCATTATCTGGACCATTAAGGTATTTCACGGTTCTAATTGATGCATCTATACGATGGCCATACATGTGCCTTTTGTCCACACGAAACCATGTATTTGCTAAATTGATTGCTCAAGTAATTAAACGAGCATATTACCTTGAATATCAAATTCAATCAATTCTAATGGATAATGCTTCTAAATTCTCATCGCGTGCCTCCAACGATTATTGCATGGCCCTAGGAATTCAGGTTCAGTATTCTGTCCCATATGTCCATACACAAAATGGTCTAGCAAAATCTCTTATCAAAAGAATCAAGCTAATAGCAAGATCCTTGTTACAAAATTGAATTTACCAACATCTTGTTGGGGTCATGCGGTTTTACACGCTGCTGACTTAATTCAATTGCACCCAACTGCTTACCATACCAATTCCTATTTACAACTAGTACGTTGAAATCCACCAAATATTTTCCATCTATGAACGTTCGATTACACTATATATGTACTGATCTCACCACCACGGTATATAGCTATGGGTCCACACAGGAAACTCGGTATATATGTGTGGTATCAATCTCTGTCAATCATAAAATACCTCGAGCCCCTTATAGAAGACCTGTTAATAGCCTGGTACGTTGATTGTATATTCAATGAAGAACATTTTTGGCATTAGGGGATGATTTCAAGTACCAGAAAGAATGTTCGAAAATTGATTGGAATGCTCAAGGCATTTCGGCATTAGATCCACCTACTCAAGAAACTGAACTCTAAGTTCATAAGATCATTTATTTGCAAAACATTGCAAATAACCTACCAGATGCATTTACTGATTATAAGGGTGTCACAAAATCCAATAATCCTGCCAGAAAGAGTGAAAATACCATCTAAAACCACTCAACTCTCGGTTAAAAATAAGAGAGGGAAAAATACGGCACCCAAGATGGATGCAGCTTCTTGCAAGATACAAAGGAAACAGAAGAATAAACCTTCTAAAACATTAAATATAGATCAACGTTAAGTTGATAGACACATAAGGATCCATGAACCTAAATCAACATTGCACTCTATTACTAATGCTGGGAGATCGGAATATCCTAACTCAAATGTTTTGGGAAATAACAATAAGTCACAAGGGGTTGAAGAAATTTTCACAAATTATACTGATTGTGGAGAATCATATAACCGAAAGGCTACAATTATCGACAACCACTTCTCCACAATGGTTGCAAACAACCTTCAAAAGATCCAAATCCTAATATCATAGCAGAGTGTAGAAAGCACTTAAACTGGACACAATGGAAGTATGCAATCAAAGCAGAGATAACCTCGCTCATGAAAGGAGAGGTATTCACTAAAGTGATACCAACACCTTCCAAGGTATTCCCTGTCTGATTCAAATGGTTTTTTTTATGCAAACGGAATGAAAACAGTGAGGTGGTGAGATACAAAGCGAGGCTTGTAGTATAAGGGTTCACGTAGAGACCCAACATTGATTTCAATGAGACATATTCTCCAATAATGAGTAGAATCATTCTGATATTTAATATATTTGGCAGTACAAAATCATCTATCTTTGCAGTTGGTGGATGTATTGACAGCATATCTTTATGGGTCACTATATTTAGACATATATATGAAGATTCCCGATGGAATCCAAGTTCCAAATCCTAGCACAAATCGTCATATGTATTGTGTAAAGCTTAACAAGTCCTTATATGTCTTAAAGCAGTAGGGAAGAATATGGTACAACCGACAAGTAAATTTCTTTTGAAAAAGGAGTACTCCAACAATGATAATTGCCCATGTGTATTCATCAAGAAGTACTCAACAGGATTCAGTATTATCTGTGTATGTTGATAATTTAAATACCATTGGCAACGCATAAGATATTGATGAGGCACGTAATCATTTAATGATGGAATTTAAAATAAAAGATTTTGGTAAAACCAAATTTTTATTGTGTATATAACTTGAGCACCTTCCCAAAGGCATACTTGTATAGCAAGCCACCTATGTCTAGAAAGTATTGAAGAAATTCAACACGGACAAGTCATATCCATCGAAAATCCCAAATGTTGTTTAATCTCTTGACAGGAGAAAGATCCTTTCTGTCCTCGAGATTATGGAGAAGAGGTATTGGGACCAAAGGTCCAATATCTCAGTGCTATTGGAGCACTAATGTATCTCACAAACTGCACCTGGCCAGATTTTGCATTTGCGGTTAATCTACTTGCTAAACATAGCACTGCTCTAACTAAACGTCATTGGACGAGAGTAAACAATGTCCTTAGATATCTTCAAGGCACCTAAGATCTCGGTTTATTTTTTCCACAGAAACAAAAGTATGGATCTTATAGGATATACTGATGCTAGCTACTTATCAGATCCCAAAATGCTAGATCTAAAACAAGCTTTGTATTCTTACATGGTGGAACAACCATCTTATGGAAGTCTTCTAAACAGACTCTTGTGGCTAAATCCACTAATCATTCTGAGATAATTCTCTTATATGAAGCATCACGCGAATGTGTATGGCTTCGCAAAATGATCAATCACATACAACTATCACGTGGTAATGGTTCCATTAAATCACCTATCATTATCTACGAAGATAATGTTGCTTGCATTGTTCAAATGTAGACAAGTTATATAAAGAGGAATATTACTAAGCATATTACCCCAAAACTATTTTACCCACACCAATTACAAGAGAATGGGGCAAATTAGTATCTTGCAAACTAAATTTTCTGATAATCTCGCAAACCTATTTACTAAGTCCTTGCTAACTTCCATATTTAAGAAATGTGTTCAAGGGATTGGTATGTGATGACTCTATGATTTGCAAGAGTTAGGAGGAGTACTATGCTAGACTAAACCTGTACAAAGCAAATATTGTACTCTTTTTCCCTCTTATTATAAGAGGTTTTTGATAAAACAATATAATGACGTAAATAAACATATATCATATCTCTATTTTCCCCCACTCTGGTTTTTAAGGAGATATCAATGATATATAATAAACTTCTCATATTTTTCTTATAAGGATTTAGGGGAAGTTATTCTAAATTATGAAACAATGATCATAATCAATATCTAGAAATTCTCACATAAGTTTTCCTTCTATAAGGTTTCTCAGAAAGAATTCATAAATGCCATATCATTTTCTCCTTATAATTTCTACTTAGTTTTTAAATGAGTTTTAATGGCATATTTATTTTATGGTTTCTTCTCAAGTTTTCCACAGGATTATGGAGGAGTTTTTCCAAAAAATAAATCAAGGATGATTATTAGAAGTCAATTGATCAAGGGGAGTATTACAACACAAATTACAAAATTGTGATCAATTAGCCAACCCATATTTATCACATGTAGATTAGCGTTAAAGGAGTAGTTTAGAGCAGTTACTACAAGTTCCTGATTTCCAGGAACTAAACATTAATCCGCTCTCTCTATTCCTGCATGCAACTCACAACTCACAGGAGAAGCACAAACTCATGTTTTGTCTCAGAACAAAATGTGTTGTGTCTATGATTAGCAACCGCCTAATCCTAATTAGGCTATAAATATGTACCTCATGATCATTTGGAGATACATATCAATACAGAGGAACACTACTTTCTAATAAACTAGTTGATACCCATACGTTGCTGCGGGACATCGTGCTTATAAATAACTCAAAGGAAATGGGCACAGTAGTATCTTACAAGGTAAGATGTCAGAGCATCACTATAGACCTCAGCAAGCATGTCAGTTTTTTTAATGAAGAAAAGCAAGCAGATGAAGTTACCCAGTAAAATCAATGGCTTCAGAAAATTTGCACATAATCTTGCATACTGTAAGCAAGCAGGGGCACAAAAGTACATTTTGTAGTTAACAGAGTGCAAAAAAAAAAGGGTTTGTTTAACAGAAGAAAGTGAAATACTATGAGAACATATTTGAATCATCACGTTTAACTCATACTGCAGGCTTCATTGGCTGAAAAGATAGTCAGATATTTCCAAGTAGAGTCTAAACTTATTTAATCAATTCTAGAAATATGAAATACTTGACTACACATTTTGGAAAGAGAATAACAAAACCACCTTATGAGATTGTCAAAGTTGAGTAGGTCATAAGAGGTTTGAAAAGGGTAACACGGTCGTGGACCTGTTCATTTGCGCTCTGCTGCAAGCCTGCAACGGGGAACTCAGTTGCAAGGTTCTTTTATACTCGATATGGTAGATAACTGTTTGATGCTGTTGCATCATTCGAGCGAAAGGATACTATAATGCAGTAAGAAAATAAGACAAAGGGAGTGCAGCCATGAAATTTCCATAAATCACTCTTGTTAGAGAAGAAAACTGAATTATGTAGGAATGATAACATAACTCAATATGAAGGTACAAATTAGTGATCGACCTTGTCAATTAGGGGAAGAGCATGTATGTGGCATAAAATCCATCAGCAAATAGATATGATCTAAGATGAAAGATAAAATTGACATTAAAGGAACAAAATCATCAAGGTATGACGAATGGAGTAGACTGAAGAACACCTACAACATTGCTACAAGACAGAAAAAAATTGAGTACAGCCAGTGATATCATCCAAAGGTCACGTGTTTCAATTTGGGAGCCAATGCACTCAAAACATACATGGACAATAATACCTGTCCAAATTGAAGGCTGGTGGGAGTAGGTAAAGAATACCACAAAGACACCAATCAGCCAATGTTAGAAGCTGATGAACATAATGTTGCTGGAGGATGAATTAGCGGTGATCCTATATATGTGTCCAATGGTTCCGAAAAAGACAGATCAACCAATGTTTTCTTGAAAATAAAGATCAGCCAGTCAATACCCTAGTTACGATGGAAGCTGCATCATAACGGAGACACCGAATGACTTCGATGGGGACTTGATGGAAGTAGCAAGCCCTAATAATCCGCATGAGTACAATGATAAATCTGTCATACTATGATTAGCACAAGGCTGGGATTTAAAGCGTGCATGAATGCAGCCATGGAAGGGTTCTTTAGGCGTTACAACTTATAAAAGAGGCAAGCAAAAATTTCGTGGCTTGGAATATCAATGATTGAGAGAGAGAGAACGGTCATGGTGTTTCCTTTCTCCTTCACGTTCCAATGGATCGTGAAGAGCGGAAAAGCTCCTACGCACCCACTGGCAGCACGCGTAGCAGCACGTGCGACTGGCCAATCGTCCGTACAAGTTAAAAATAATTAAAAATAATAATTATATTAAAAAAATGAGTAAACTTTATACTAATAATTTAAAACTGTCATCTCTAATTTTGAAACTTTCAATTCAATTTTCAAAACCTCCGACTCAAATTTAAAAACTATCAATGGAGAATTTTAAAACAACTACTCAAATTTTAAAATTTTCGACCTAAAATTTAAAACTTTTAATTAGGTTTTCAAAAATTTCAACTGAAATATAAAACTTTTAGCTCTGCTTATTTATATATTATTTTATAATTAAAAATTATGAAGCACTAATGATGATAGTTAGTGCTTAATAGGTATGACTATCGTGCGAGCGACTTACAGACAGCGTCCGACCCGTGCAAAGACATTGTCAGTTTGGCTACGATAGTTGGGTTGGTGGAGGCAAACTCCGATATTCCATTTTTCCAAGCCCATATGGTAGGTGAAGTAGCTAGCTACCGTTAACATTGATCTAAGCATACATCTCCCATCTTATGGTCCAAAACTTTCAAGATGACATGGAAGCATGGAAATGCAGGAAACTGGTAATAACTAGCTTATAAGCAGCTTAAATAAGCTGTACATAAAACAAAACATCATTAGCACGTAATTAATTAAGTATTTGCTATTAAAAACTTGAAAAATGAATCTATTTATTTTTTTAAGCTATTTTCATATAGAAAATTTTTAAAAAAACACACCGTCGATCGTTTTAGAAAACGTGCGCTTGGAGTACGAGAATTTAAGCCACTGTCAAAAAGTGGGGATCAATTGTATAGGTTTATATAATCTTATGGCCAGAAAAGAAGGTGATGACGTGGCTTCACCTAAGCACAGCTTTATAGCACTTATTGCACTTAGTGCGTTATAATTATATAGAATGAAATTGATACTGTTGTAATCCAAGCCATCTTTACTTAATCGTACAGTCTGGAATATGATAGATCCAGTCTTGTTTTCTGTCGAATTCTGTCTAGGCAGTCCAAAAAAAGACAAGTGTACTTGGGAGTACTAGATTTTTTTTCACCGGTAAAGAATTTACACATGTATTTACATGAGCACCAAGAATACCGGGGAGTTCTTTTCACCCCGTAAAAGGCCATTTGGTAAATTCACAGAAATAATCCAACCCCCGTAAGGATACAAATCGTATAAAAAAATAAAACTGCTTCATATGAATGCAAAGCAATCCCAATTCCAGCAGCATGATAGATGAGATTGGTGATCCGCACCTGGTCCTGATTGATGCATCGGCAACATGTCCAGCACGACGCCTTCTTCGGCTGGTGCTCCGGCTGCATCATCCTTGTGACCTTGTCAACCCAATCACCGGCAGCCTGTTCTTGAGCATTGACATGGACAAGACCAACCAGATGCTTGACATGGTGGTGACAGGTCCTGCCGCATCGACGCTTTGTTCTTTGTTAGAGAGCACCGTGCGGTTCTCTGGCGCAGGCGCCCTGCCGAGATGAGTGGTCTGTGTCGAAGTAGTGAACACCGTGGTGCCAGATCGATGGCATGGATGGCGGCGACGACCGGATCGAAGCCGTGGATGACGGCGGCAGTGCAGATCGAAGAAGGGGGCGAGACGACGGCTGTAGTGCAGATTGGAGAAGGGGAGACTACGGCTGCAATGCAAATCGAAGAAGGGGACAACGGCGGTGGCACGGACCAAACCTGCAGACGACGGCGAATCCAAGCGGCAGACGATGGAAGCAGCACAATTGAATCCGTGGAGGACAACCAGCGACGGGATCCAACCCGTCATTTTTGATAATATACCATCTAATTTGCACGTCTTTAGTTTTTTTTACCACTTAATCTATACGTCTTTGATAAAATATCACCAAGACTACGAATTTTTTAATTTTGTACCACTTTATTTATTTTTTCTCTATTTCTAAAATTTCTGTTGATTTTGTTTTTTCTTTCCAGGTTGATGAATGAAATTACCCTGGTCTTACTTGACAGAAATACAGAGGGACAGAAAGAAGTTGACAGAAGGGGATCAGGCTTGTCACTCACATCACTGCTGCACCGATCGACGCCAGCGCTGGCTGGCCACCACTACCTAGCCCCTGCGCCGTCCTGATGGCTAGGGTTTGAGGAGGGAGAGAGGGAGAGGTGGCGATGGCAGCTTCGGAGGCGAGCAAAGTGCAAGCGGCGAGGTTCTCCATGGTTCCTAGTGAGCTGATCCCTTCCCGGTAAGGCCATAAAATCCTCATCTCCATTATTGTCAACAGAGGAGCAATAAGTTAGTCAAAAAAGATTTAGCACGCGAACTAATGGATCTTTCTCTCAATTTTGTTGTTCCTATACGATAGGATTGATCCCGATGCAGCTTTTAGAGTGTGTGTTCACTTTGGTCAGTATAGAGCTAAGCTTGATGATGGTAGTTGTGTTTATGTGCCCTGAAAATATGAGGAATTGGTTGTGGACTATCGTCAATGCACATTAGAGAGCTTGGAAAAGGACTTTGTAGCGAGGGTAAAATGGGGTAGGTGTCAAAGAGGTTGTTGTGCGTGGATATGACACGAGCACTAGTGAGGAAATGAAGTTTATGAACAATATGGATCTACTGTTTGCATTCTTTGTTTGAAAGAGTGAGAGAAGGTTGGTTTTATTTGTGGATGTAGAGGACAAACCTGATCAGTTGTTTACTAGCTCTTCTGTTTCAGAGATTAATGAGTTAGTCATCGGTGAGGTTATTACAGCCGGTTAAGGTAATGTTGTAGGCTCGAGTAGTTAACATGTTATTGATCGGGATAGTTTGGAGAGCTCCAATTCCACCGTAGCAAGTTCCTCAGCATGTTATTGATTGGGATGGATTGGAGATAACTCCAATTGCAGAGGAGCAAATAGGTTTTTCAGTGCATGTGATGGAGGAAGATGAAATGTATGCATTTGTTGGTCTCCGAGCTAAGGATGAGAGAATGAAGCAAGCTAGGCATGAAGCTGAAAAACAGAAGGATTCGGCTCCTGGTCCATCTATAGGTCCCGCACAAGGGGACTTGAACCCTAATGAGGCAGAGATAGATGTTAATGATGTAGTTATTGGTGAAGCTGATATTTTCTATGACAAGGATGACCCTCCAATGTAAGTTGGAACACAATATGTAAGTATGGTTGAGTTTAGATCAGCTGTGAGGCAACACGCTATAAAGGGGCAATTTGAGCTTGGGACAGAGTCGTCTGATAAAGAAAGGTTCAGGGTAGGGATTGCAACGGGCACATTACCCACGGATAGAGCCTCTACAGACCTGCACCCGCGAGGTAATTCGCAAACCCATGCCTGCACTCGCTATCCGTGATGGGTAACACTTCACACCCATACCCGCCACCCGCGGGTATGCCCATATACCTACCAACATGTAATAAGCATGTATTGTAGACAGTATGACATTTGAACAAACATGACAAATAACAAGATTGCATGAATATATTAAAAAGAGTTCTAAGAGTGTTCAACAAACAACAAGCAAGAGTACTGGTTATTTGTACTTGGGTCCACCTGTCAGCTATTGGAGCGGGTTCACGGTAGAGCGGGCACGGGTACGTCTTTTAAACACCCGTGAATTTTTACCAGGTAGTTTCAACTATAAACCCTCATCCACACCCGTGGGCACAAACTTGCGCCCATATCCTCGCCCTACAAGGCTTTTGCCCGCGGGCACACAGGTAATTTGTACCCATTGCCATCCCTAGTTTAGGAGTTTCTTTACAGCTGAGGGATGTCCATGAGCTATTGTGGCATGTTTGATGCCTAATGAAAAATCTGTGAGGGTACTAACAACTAACAAAAAAACATCTCATGTTTCTAATTTTTTGTTTCTTAATATGTATTGTTTCATGGTTCTAAGTAAAATATTTTTGTGTTGTAGTTTATTTCAACAGGTTTCCCTAATCTTGTGCATCAACAGGGAGAGTAAAGACCAAGATGGCATCATACAAGTGGGTGGCAGAGAAGGCAATTCCTTTTCTAAAGAAGGATCTAAATATCGGTGCCAAGAAACTGATAGAGGAATTAGAGACCAACTACAAAGTCACAATAGGATATCATAGAGTGTGGCAAGGTAGGCAGAAGGCTACAGACCACATTTTTGGGTCATGGGAAGAGAGCTTTGCATATTTGTTTAACTTCAAAGCTGAGGTTGAGCTGAAAATGCCTAGAAATGTTGTGGAGACAGATGTACAGGAGAATGATGAGGGGATTTATTTTCATAGATTCTTTTATGCATTCAAACCTTGCATTGATGACTTCATAAATGGATGCCGGCCATACTTGAGTATAGACTTCATAACCCTTAATGGGAGATGGAATAGTCATCTACCTTCTGCTACATCTATAGATGGACACAATTGGATGTTTCTAGTTGCATTTGGATTCTTTCAAAGTGAGATCACCGACAAATGGACTTGGTTTATGCACTAGCTTCATAAGGCAATAGAGGAACTTTCGCACTTAGCAATAAGCTCAGATGCTTGTAAGGGGCTGGAGAACGCTGTGAAAAGTGTTTTTCCTTTAGCAGAGCATAGAGAATGCTTTTGGCACTTGATACAGAATTTTATAAAGAAATTTCAAGGTCCGGTGTTTGGGAACATGTATCCTACAGCTAGATCTTACATGCCAAATAGATATGAGTATTGCATGAATAAAATTTATGAAGCAAATTCAAATGTGAAGCCATACTTGGAAACTTATCACAATTTGCTTTGGACGAGGAGTAAGTTCTCAGAAGAGATAAAAATGTGACTTTATCAGCAACAATCTGGCAGAGCCATGGAATAAATGGATTAAGGATATGAAGAATCTTCCTGTTGTAGAGCTTGCAGATGGCATCAAGTCAAAGACAATGGATCTTTTGGCGAGGAGGAGAAAGATAGGTGAGAAACTGGATGGTGTGATGCTCTCTATTGTAGTTCGTCAGCTTAATGCAATGACTAGAGAATTGGGCCACTTGAGAATAGTAAGTGTAACGACCCGTTTTTCATTTCCCTGTTGGAATTCGTTTTTCTGAATTCAAACTCCTCTCCTATCCCGTTCAGTTGTGCCCCAGTTTTTCTCTCCCTGGCCAGCCGACTGCCTTTTCCCCTTATGCCGAGTAGATTCCTCCTTAGTTCCTAAATCTTGCCCTTTTACCCTTTGTCCACTCGGCCATCTTTGCCGCCGAGAAGGCCCTTGCAATCGCCGACTACCTTGTTAACCCATCCTGTCTTGCCATCCCGACTGCCCTGTCCACCCGGTCTGTTTCACAGCAGCGCTGGACTGGCGGGAAAACCTCCCGGTGTCCAACCTCTGGCGACGGCCTTGCCGTCATCTTTTCCCCGACCTGCCCCAATCCAGTCAAGCTCACGACACTTTGCCTTATCAATGGACGTGCGGTCTCATCGCCTCACCAAGTTGCACAGCAGCCATGACTCCCACGCTCCTCCGTTGGACGCCGACTGCCGAAGTGGTGACGTAATCCGACCTTCACCTACCCGCAGCCCCACTTGGACCAGCGGACAATAACCCGCTGCACCGCAAGAACCCGCTTGGACCAATAGATAGTCAGAGGCTCTGTCTGCAAATCCCACCAACCCGTCCTTGCCACGACCTGAGTGTCTCATCGCCGCTACAATGCCTACCAACTCCACCGGCCACGCCCAATCCCTAAGTCAATCTCTGCCTTGACGTCGCGTTACCTCAACCAGCTAGCTGTAGCCTTGCCAGCTTATCGTGGCTCCTTTTCTCTATCCATCGCCCTGCACTACCGTGTCCTTACCTCGCACGCTGGCTATAAAAGGCCATCCATGCCCCTTCTTTCCCCTGTTTTGCAACCCAACCATCTCTGCCAATTGCCATCCCCAGCGTCACCGCTAAACCATCATCTTTCTCCTCCCCAGCCCCCAGAGCCGTTTCTGCTCCCCGAGCTCCATCGCTGCCGCTCGTCGCATTGCCCCTGTGTTCTTCCGGTTGGAACGCAAAGAAGAAGAAGAAAGGAAGACCGAGCTATTCTACCATCCAGAGTTCCTAACCGGTGAGCCTTGTTGCCCAGTCCGCAAGCTTAACTCAGCCGTCTACGATAAACCTTCATCTGACTACCGCGATGTTCTTTTCCTAGTGTTTACCTCTTTTCAGCGTATCAGTAATTATCTTTTCTGCTTGTATAGATCCTAAACCGGTGGACGATCTAGAAGCCGTCTTCGTCGAGGAAGATCTTTCACAGGAACAAGGCAAGCTCCTTAACCATATTGTCTCCTATATGTGCAAAATTATGTTGTTGAAAAAATATGCATGCTTAGTTTACACTTTAAATTGATCGGCCTCGGTTTGCAAGCGCAACCGACGGACCTACCCAGCAGTCGCACTTATTTGGTAGGATATTGATGTATTTCTCCCTTGATAGCTCCACAAATGGCACGTTGGCATCATATCCGTTGGGTACGATTGCCGAGTAGAATGGCTTAGCCCTGCAGTGATTGTATTGTCATTTGGGAAACAGTGGTTTTTGGTCAACTGTTTGAAAACCCGGTACCTTGCGTATCGGCGTGTTTGAGAAATAAATGAAAGTTTGTGAAAACCTTGATGTACTGTAACGCCCAGAAATTCGCACCGAAATTCTGAACATTAATGTGTAATAAATCCCTGCCCAGGAAAGCCAGGGTACACAAACCAAGTTGCCATACAGAGTGTCTTACAAACAGAGTAAACTGTATATTACATAAATGCAGCGGAAAAAGGTAAAACGGAGTCTATAAACATCTGGCCAAGCAGCCGATTCCATTCCCACAGGCACCTTGACGGCGGAGCCAGCCTATTCCTCAGGATGATCTTCATCTGACGCGTTCTCCAACACTGGGGGGAAAATTGGAGCAAGGCTGAGTACCACCCACAGTACTCAACAAATCACACCCACAAATATGCATATGCACAGGGTACAAAGATGGGATAGGGTTTATTTGCGGAAAAACAGTTGCAAAGGGAAGTAGTTCGCAAACAGTAAAAAAAATTGATTTAATTAACAATATTAACTTCCACTGATTAACGTTACACCACGTTAACCAGGCCCAACCATTCCCAACCGATTGACGCTAAACCACGTCAACCAGTCTCCACTGATGAACGCTACACCACGTTCACCAGACACCTCCGGGTACCGTTACACCACGTTACCTGGACTCCACTGATTAACGCTACACCACGTTAACCAGTCACCACCGGACAACGTACCACGCTGACCAGTTTTTCCCGACCAACGCTAAACCACGTTGACTAGGCTGCGCTGATGGAAGTTACACCACGACCACCAGGCGTAACTGATGAGAGTTACACCACACTCACCAGTCTCCACCGATTAGCGTTAAACCACGCTAACCAGTCACCCCCGGTCAACTCAACCACGTCGACCGGACTCACACCTTCCACACACCAGTTTGATAAAACAGGATTAATTATCTAGGGTGAGACTAATCACGGTGAGTCTTGGCCAATGTGCCCATTACCGCGGGCGCGGCTATTCGAATAGTTTTACTCTGATCAGAGATGTACAACTGTACCCACAAGACACAGCCCCCACACACGTTCCCGTGTGCCAGTACATCACCACGATGTCCCGTGCGAGGCTGTGACAGGACCGTTCACGCAACCCCTCCCTAACCATCCACACCACGCTGAGGTTGCACCTGTCGACAGGGCACGCCATATTGGCCAGGCTACCCCCCTTGCGCCACGGTGAATTCGGCAGCCGATCAACCCTACCCCGGGCCGACCCAACTCCATCACGCCCACCCTCTTCTTCGGTGCCTAGGAGAGGGAGAAGAAACGCTTCAAGCCCAGCCGTTGCCCACGCTGGCTTGTGGCAAGTACGGGAAGTTGCCCAAGTGGTTCCCGCGAACCGGTCCTTAATTGCCATGGGTGTGACAAGCAAAACCATACACCCACAGCCCACCATTTAGGTCAAAATTTTAGGAATTTAACAACAACCTATCCAAGGTTCCATTTTTCCGACATTGAGTCGAATCATATAAAAAGACATTATTTAATTCCCAGGTGAGCTATGTTGCTAAGCATGGCTAAGCATCCTAGGGATTATATTCTACTCATATTATTACCCAGGTGACAAGGATTTAGTCATCAAAACTAAGGCTTCATCCTGACATTGTATAGGCAATACCAATCCACATGAATTATTAAAATAATACAGTTTATTTGCGTAAACAAAGCAATTTAACGAAAAATGGGTACAAATTGATCAAAGTATCAGTGCGACTTGCCTTGCTCCGGCTCAAGGTATTCGGCTACGATCTCGAAATTCGCAGGAGAATTACCGGCGTCGGATTCTACAACAAACAATGCATAAACAATTAAAAACAGTACATGGGGGTCAACAAACATGGGCTGAAAGTATTTTTAATGGATTCTTGGCATTTTTCTGGATTTAATGAAATTTGAATGGACTTAATCAGAGTTCGCATGAAATAGTTATGATTTATTGAAGTTTTACTGCTATTTTCAGAGTGAATATAATTAACCAGTGATTTAATGCGCATTAACCGATTTAAAGACGTCACCCGAGAGGGAGGCGACGGCGCACAGGGGCGGGCGCACCACGTGGCGCCACCGCGGGCAACCACGCGGCGAGCGAGCGGGCGGCCCCAATCTGCCACCCAGCAGATCGGACGGCCCCGGGGAGCGGCGGCCGAAGCCAGCCGTCCCGAGCGGGAGGCGGCGGCGCGCACGCGACCCGATGGTCAACGACGGCGACCACCCGGCGCGGCGGCGACCACACGGAGGGGCGGAAAGGAACGGGAAAACGAAAGGGGTTCTCACCGGCGGCTCGCGACGGCGAGCGACGGCGCGAAGACGACGGTGGCGACGAAAAAGTGGCGGCGGCCTCGGGACGACGTCGGTGATGGAACTCCGACGGCGGGGAACGGGCGAGAGGCGATTGCCGAGGTGTCCTGGAGGATGAGGAGGACGGGAGAGGAGTTAGAGCGGAGAATGGAGACACGGCGCGGCAGGAATCACCGGCCGGAAAGGAGGCGGAAGGCCGATACTCACCGTGCGCGCGGGCGAGGCGGTCCGGCGAGCTTCGGCTTCCACGGAGTGGCGGCCGAGATGCGGCGCGGCGCGGCGGAGGTGCTGGCGGTGGCGGGGTGGCCTGACGGCGTCCGGAACGGCGGCGAGCGGCGGCCGGAGGCGGCGAAAAAATGGTGGAGCTCGGGTGCGCGGTGGCGACGGGGTTCTGGGGCACTGGAAAGCTCGGCGTGTTGGGTAAAAGATGGAGGAGAGGGTGGAGATGGTTTTTATACAGTCGGCCGGGAGAGATCGAGGCCGAACGGCTCCAATCGCGCACGGGAGAGTGGACGGCGGCGTGGGCATCGTGTGCGAGATTCTCGGGAGAGAGGGGACGTGGACGCCGGGGAACTCGGGGGAGTGGGGCGGACTCGGTCCGCGACCGTTTGAACGAGTGGAGGGCGCACGGGATGAGGCGGGAGGCGGCGCCGGATCGGACGGCTCCGGGGAATTTCCCCTCCGCCCGATTCGGACGGAGGAGGAAGATGATGATGACAGGTGGGCCCGGCCTGTCAGCGGGTGCGTGGGCGCGGGAGCGCGGGCGCGAGGAGCGAGGGCGCGGGCGCGGCGCGAGGGCGCGGGGCACGGGCGCGAGGAGGAAAAGGCCGGGGAGGGAAAAAAGGACCCGGCACAGTGCTGGGCCGGCGGCCCAGCGATGGAGAAAAAGAGAAAGCAGAGAAAACAGAAGGGAAAAGAAAAGGAAAAAGATTTCCTGGATGATTTAAATTCCGATAAGCGTATTTGATTTATTAAAAATAGTTCCTGTGCTCTGTAAATTCCACTAAAAATCCAGTTAATGTATTTTGGCACAGAGAATACAAGAAAAATATTCCCCGCCACGATAATTTATTATCTTGCATTTTACACCATCAATTAATTTCTCTATCCTTTTTAAAATTTCTTTTCTTGTGTATTTTCTCCGGTAAAGTTTCTGTGTGGCTAATCTCAGGGTGTGACATGTATAGAGACAGTGCCTGTGTGGCCTGGCTATGTATTATCGATAAGGAACGTTTCCTTTGGGAATTGCATCCGAGCAATTTACAGTGCGACCATACGGGTAGAATGGGATGCCCCTGGCCGAGTAAATTTTAGGTTTAGGGAAGTCTGGTGCCGACTGGAGTGGACTCATCTGAGTTGTGGCTCGTGAGCCCTGGTGCTGACGGTGGTTGGAGCCGACCTAAAGCATTGATCCTGTGTGGATCCTTCTGCTGGCATTGGATAACCCTAGACTGGTTTTGGAAATGGCCTTGTCACGAACTTCCGGTACCGGCCTATACTCGGTGTAAGTTTCGTGTCGTATGGATAAAGCGTGCACCCTCTGCAGAGTTTAGCTGAATTGTTCGAACAGCCGTGCCCACGGTTAAGGGCGGTGTAAGATGATTCCCATAGCGTAGATTTTGGTTTCCAGTGATTTGTGAAATTGATTGATGGGAAGGGAATCGTGACCAGAGTTTGCCGAGTGACGAACGGAAGGCCTGTGTGGCCAGAAACGGGACTGTGTGACCCGAGGTGTTGAAGCACCATAAGCAAGTGTGTGAAAAGTTAACAGGAGCAGAGTCTTCGGGTTGTACCCAGAAGACGAGAAGGAGCAGACTGCCTGGTTGTAGCCAGGGCAGCGAAATTTAAGCTAACTGGTTGTAGCCAGTGAAGCGAATGAGCTGGTAACCGGTTGTAGCCGGAATTACTAAAGAGATAGCTGAGAACCGGTTGTAGACGAGTCTCAGGGTCAACGGGTGGTCGAAGCCACTCGGGTGATAGCCGAGTTATGAGGTCACTCGGTTAATCACCGAAAGATAAAAATGGAAATATATGATTCAGTAACTATATGTGGTGAGTTGTTGAAAAGCAACTTGCGGAATGGATCGAGGCGTGAGCCTCTTTCCGACAACAAAAAAAAAATAGACACACTAGTATTTCATAAGCAAAATGTTTCTAAAGGCTATTTTCGCACATAAGACTCTTAGCCCCCTTTGTCTAGCCAACATGGCATCTTTCCCTAGCTTGCTGAGTACGGATGTACTCACCCTTGTTCCCATATATATATATATATATATATATATATATATATATATATATATATATATATATATATATATATATATATTAGGTTTTAGAGAAGAAGACGAAGACCCGACTGCTGCCGAGTTCTTCCAGGACCAAGCCGACTATGAGGACTTCTGAGGTTTCGGGCCTAGCTTCTAACCAAGCCTATGGTATCGTCGTGTTCCATCGCTGAGTAGTTTTTCTCCCCTGTTTCCGCCCTGTCTGCACTGTATCTCGCTAGTTTACCCTGTTCTTGCCGTTGTCCATCTGGGGCCTGTCCTGGGTGGCAACCTTTGTATGTATCCTCCCAGTGTGTATTATACGTACTCTGTTATGTATTTAATGTACTCTAAGTTTGTATCACTGATGACTATGTGTGTATCCGACTACTAATCCAGGGATCGGGTACTATATGTACATGGTGTGCTCCCACCGAGGTGGAGGCGCCACAGTAAGGTGATCGGGACCAAGCAGAGATGACTGAAATCACACCTAAACATGAGATTATTAGGCATACGGTCAATCTTACAGAACAAACATGCACTTGTAGAGAGTGGTAAGTTTCTGGCAAACCATACCCACATGCATTAGCTCTTATAATATCAGCTAGAAATGCAAGAATGGCTGATTATCTGAATCCTTGCTATTCGGTGGAAAAGTATAAGCTTGGATATACAGGTGTTATTCATCCACTTCTAGATAAGTCCTAATGGACAAAAGTTAATCTTGATTTTAAGTTGCTGCCACCTTTGACCAAGAGAGGCATAGGGAGGCAAAAGAAGAATAGTTAAGTTAGGTGTCTTGAGAAAGGAGAAGAAAAGCCTACAACCAAAGCTAAGTGATAGGTTCAGTGTAACAGGTATCTTGCAATGGGCCATAAGCAAATATCTTCAAAATGTCCTTTAAATGGTACCAAGAAAACGTAAATTCATTCTTTTACTTGTTCTAGATATGAATTGTCTGTCCACTACCTTTTGAAAATCTATTTACTTTTATTACATTTATAGGAAGATTTGTGCCAAACAAAGAAGACCACTAGGTTCAACTAGTGCTGAAACGGATGCTAGCACACCCAAAGACAAAAAGTAGTAACAAATGATTCCACCAATACTAGTCCTAGACCTGTCACCGGAAGGTACGATTTTTCTAGCTCAATGGTATTGTTGATCATGTATTAAATTTTACTAACACAATTTATTCAAGGCAGTTGGCATGGACCACTGCTGGTGGAGAGGATCAAATCAAATGGCAACCCCTCCAAGGTCTATTATAGCTACAAGGAAGATCACTCAAAAAAAGGGAAAAATGAGTGCTTCTAAATAGTACTATCAGATTTGGATGCTTTTGTAATGTGAAACATAGGACCATGCAATTGAATGGTTTTATTTTGTAATCTGAACTTGTATGACTTGGTGATGTAGTTTGGATGGCATTGCCAAACTTGGTTATGTGATATTGATGGTATTCTCAAATTTGGTTATTTAAACTTGTTTTAATTGCTTATTCATGGACACATATTATGGCTACATGCTGCCAAAAATTTCAGAAATCTGTGAATATTCTATCAAAATTGCTAATTATGGCTACATGCTGCCAAAAATTCAAAAATCTGTGCATTCTATCAAAATTGCAAATTTTGGCCATGTAGGAAATATTGTTTCTATTCAAACATTTTATGGGCATATATGCTTTCTTGTAGAAGAGCAAAATGCACAGCAGTACAGGAGAAGGCTTTGTTCTGGTCTTACGTACAGTATTCACACTTTTTCACAACGTCCATTCGAACCAAGCAATTGTTCTTACTATTACAATCTTTACAAGTTTACATACTGTTACAATTTACAACAAATACAAACAAATGCTCTGCTTTTCAGTGTCCGGCCTGGATTTCAGGAAGGCCCTCTTCCTCTGAACCTCCAGCAGGATGCAACCTTTCCTTGGCTTTGTCAATCGTTCCTGTTAGCTCCATAACTGCAACTCTGCAAGGAAAGAGGCTGATGTAAATGTGTGATTTTCTTAAGGTGGTCTTGTTAGTAGCATAGTATTAATAAAATTTCAGCTTGCTGTAAATGTGTGATTTTCAGTTCTTGAGACAGCGCCGAATCACTGTCATATATAAACAATTGCAGCAAACATGTGCCACATGTGACTACCAGAGTGCCAAACATGTGACTACTTGGAGATCTGACAACTCTTTCAGTGTCAAAATTGAACTCAATTTTTCGAATCCATCAAGCCATAATCCTTTAGACCTGCAAAATGGAATATGCTACAATTATAACTAAAAAGAAACCCCAAATAAACCACCACATGTCTTGTTTTGACTGCCCCAAGTTCCAATTGTCATGAGTTTGGCCACAACTCAAGTTACAGTTTAATATATAAAAAAAGAGCATCTAAAATAATTTAGTGAGAAACATGAAAATAAATCTTGTGTTTCCCAAACCCACAATTAAAAATGGAAGAGAAGAAAAGCAGAAGCTACAAGTAACTCCAGACTGACAAGTTCACAGGGCAATCATATTTGCAACACACATATTTCAATATCATACCATGGACAGGCGTGTATAGCTCTGAAGAACACACGCCGAGCTGCAGAAGCATTACAAGCAATCTCTGCCTCGTAAGCTAGATAACAGCACCACAACAGAACAGATTTCTGTAACTTATTGCTCCTCCTGTTGACAACAATAGAGATGATGATTTTATGGCCTTACCAGAAGGGAGCTCACTGGGAACCACGGAGGACCTCGTTGCCTTCACCCTGCCCTCCTTCGGAGCAGCCATCGCCACCTCTCCCTCTCTGCCTCTTCAAACCCTAGCCAACAAGATGGCGCAGGGGCTGGGCAACGGCGGCGGCGCCGAGTGGTGGCGCTGGCGCTGGCGTCGATCGGTGCAGCAGCGATGTGAGTGACGAGCCCATTCCCCTTTTGTCGACTTCTTTCTATCCCTCTATTTCTGTCAAGTAGGGCCAGCGGCAATTTCGTCCATCAACCTGGGAAGAAAAGGCAAAATCAAAAGATATTTTAGAAATAGAGAAAAAGTGAACAAAGTGGTACAAAATCAAAAAATTCGTGGCTCCGGTGGTATTTTATCAAAGACGTATAGATTGAGTGGAAAAAACTAAAGACGTACGAATTAGGTGGTATATTATCAAAAATCACATCCAACCCACAAACAATGGTGGTAGTGGGGGTTCCAAGTCGTGGATGGTCAGCAGCGTGGGGGAATAGGCATCAACGATGACGTCGGGAGGAAGAGGGAGAGGCACCGAGGATGATTGAGGCAGGGTGGAGAGCTGGAATTTTTTGTATTTTTATATTTATTTATTAAAAGATTTGCAAAAGTAGATTTTTGTTTGAAAAAATTGCAAAAATAGATTCCCACCGCCCTCCGGGAGGGCGATTTTTAAAAATCGCCCTTCCAAAGGGCGATTTGATGACGTGGCTGACGGCCGTCGACCCCCCGGCCGACGGCCGTCAGCCATTTTGCAGGCGGCCCCGGCCACCCAAAAACCGCCCTCTCAGAGGGCGGCAAGGGGGCCGCCTGGAAAATGTGTCCCGGGGGCCGGCCTCCCCGTGTGCCCGCAGGCCGGTTCCCCTTGCCCGCGCCCTCGCCCGCCGCCCGCGCCCGTGCCCTCGCCCGCCGCCCACGCCCCTCGCCTGCGCCCTCGCTCGCGCCCCTCACCCGCGCCCTCGCCCGCGCTCCGCTCCCGTGCCCGCGCCCGCGCCATTTTCCAGGTGGCCCCCTTGTCGCCCTCTGAGAGGGCGGTTTTTGGCCAACCAAGGGGCCACCTGCAAAATGGCTGACGGCCATCGGTTGAGAGGCCGACGGGCGTGAGCCACGTCATCAAATCGCCCTCTGGAAGGGCGATTTTTAAAAATTGCCCTCCCAGAGGGCGGTGGGAGTCTATTTTTGCAATTTTTTTCAAACAAAAATCTACTTTTGCAAATTTTTTAATAAATAAATATAAAAATACAAAATTTTCTGGAGAGCTGTGAGCCTGCGAGCTCGCGTTCGAGGCCTAGCCTGGCTTTTGTCGGGAAAATAGTGTGGCCTCTTAAGGTCACACTTTATTTCCGGTGGAATGGGCCAAAACCGGTTGTAGATTTACTGTGTTACGGTCCATCCAAGCACACATTTTGCATTTGCTCTCGAAAAAAGTTTGAATTTTTACTGTTACTAATTTAATTTTTTTTTAATTTACAAAACTAATTTTCGATTTGGGTCATTTGCAAATCTACCCTCTTTCCGCCGTGGGTCACGGTGGTATTTAAAAACTGCCGTGGCCCAGGGCGGTGAATGGCATCCCCGTCAGGCGCGGCCAACGGCGCGGGCCGCCGTCAGCCCGGGGAGGCCACGTGGCCTTGCCGCCCTGGGGGACGGCAGCGAATGCCTCCAGGGGGCCGAATGCAAAAATGCATTCGCCGCCGTCCCCCACGGCGGTTTTTAGCATAGTGAACGGACGGTCCGCACAAGGATCGGACCGTCCGAATCCACGGCCAGCGCGGCGAATGCATAGCAAATTGTTGTAACACGCGCTACCTACCTTAAAACAGTCATAACTTTCGCATACGATCTCGGAATCGGGCAAATAAATACTCTACGGACATCTACAGAAAATTTTACATCTGCTTCCCCCAACTTTGTTGGATTTGCCCAAAAAAATTTTGCGAAATTCGGCCGGGAAGATTGAGTTTTTGAGGTCCGAAGTTTCAGCATGATTTTTAAAGCACACTCACAATTTTCTATAGGCCACATCTTACATCGGTTTGAGCTGTACCTTCACGAGATTTTGCTATTCTCGTGTTGCTAGTTGAGAAAAAAATATCAAAAAAATGAAAAAAAAATATTTTGCAGGCGGCCCCCTGGATTCGGATGGTCCGATCCCTGTGCGGACCGTCCATTCACTATGCTAAAAACCGCCGTGGGGGACGGCGGCGAATGCATAGCGGCAAGGCCACGTGGCCTCCCCGGGCTGACGGCGGCCCGCGCCGTTGGCCGCGCCTGACGGGGATGCCATTCGCCGCCCTGGGCCACGGCGGTTTTTAAATACCGCCGTGGCCCACGGCGGCAAGAGGGTAGATTTGCAAATGACCCAAATCGAAAATTAGTTTTGTAAATTAAAAAAAAATTAAATTAGTAACAGTAAAAATTCGAAAAAGTTTGGTCTGGTATTTTACACTGGTATCAGGCCAAAAACCGGGCTTCCAAGCAGGCCCTAAGGATACTAGTAAAAGAAAATTCCATTGATAGCATGGTGTCCTCGTACCGAAGAACAGCAAAAATTTTTTTGTCTCCGCCTCAAAATATAGCTCCATCAAAAAGTTACAAACTATACCACTGCCGTCACTTGTCAGTCATGCTAACGGTAGAACCAAATGATCTGCAAATGGTGTGTGGCATGCATGCAAGGCCAGGTTCTTTCAGGGATCACATGTAGGCTAATTTATCAGGTAACATCAAACGGTCGAGCTCAAGAAAAGTGATACTTAACTTGCTTCAGTGTAGGAAGCGGCACAAAATTAACCATCTGGTTAGTAGCCATAGACCACTAATTGAAGCAATCATTTGTTCCCATAGATCTTTCGCCTAGAGACGAGGAGCACGAAACCATGGGCAAATGAAAAATATGGGAGTGTCCTAAGCAATGCATATGTACCTGATTATTTTGTATCGAACGTACAATCTTGTCACTTGTGGTAGTCGCCCGTTGCCGGAGGCAAAGTAAAGAATAAACTGCATAGGAAGGAAGGAAGGAAGGAACGAACGTGTATATAAACTAATTAAGGATATGTAATGAGAACCTTCAAGGGACCCTAACGACAACGGAACAGTGCACCACCCGTCCCAGCTGCCAACGGCTGCAAGCATCGGTGCACCTCCTTCGCCATGGAGGTGGCCGGAGACCGTGGCAAATGCGAGCAGCTTAAGGAGGATGCCGCCATGGAGATCCGTGGTCGTGGCGGCATACATCGGCTGATTCTAGCAGCGGCGTGCTCCGGTGATTGTGAGGGCCTGAGTTCCCTACTCAGCGGAGACGGCGACTCACAAGCGCAGCATCCAACTAGTGTGAAGCCTAGTGACGGATTTCATGACCTCGTACCAGCGTACAACAACTGCAGCCACCGTAGCGATGGAAGTTCGCCTTCTGACTTGGAGGAAGGTACTAATAACATGCCTTTGATGTCTGCAAAGTCGCTTCTTGAGGGTGTCACTGTCGACGGGAACACAACACTCCATGTGGTGGCCACACATGGGAATAGCCACAGCTTCCTGCAGTGTGCCAAAGTCATCCATGACAGGGCAAAACACCTCCTCTTCCAACCAAATAACAATGGCGACACACCCTTGCATTGTGCCGCAAGGGCTGGGAATCCCCAAATGGTTTCTCAGCTTGTTGATCTTGCCACTGAACTTCATGTAAGTGAAGCCAATGGTGTCAAGGCTGTGAAGGACCTCCTTAGAAAGGAGAATAATTCTAAGGAGACAGTCTTGCACGAGGCTGTCCGTATTGGTGATAATCTTATGGTCAAGCTGCTATTGACATATGATTCAGAGTTAGCTAGATTTCCTCGAGAAGGCACTTCACCACTGTATCTAGCCATCTTTCTGGAAAAGAATGTCATCGCTCAGACCCTGTATGACATGAGTGAAAAAAATACTCTCTCATATGCTGGACCAAATGGACAGAATGCATTGCATGCTGCAGTTTTAAGAGGCAAAGGTACTTACTACATACATTTCGTTTCTATTAAGTAGCTTAATACTTGTGCCTAACGACAGGTTAATTGAGAAAGAGCTATGTTACAAGTCTTAAGAACTACCGTGAGGTACTATATTTTTTACTGCTAACTCGTGATACTCCGTTATCTTTATAATGTATAGTTCATATGGATATCTGAGGTACTAGCATCGTCATGGAAGTATTAGAAACGGATACTTACAAGATAGCCACCTGACTTATATATTCTTATGGGAGGATAGTTGTTTCAAAGAGGTGCTTTACAATGATCTCTACTAATAGTATAACCACTACAATAAAAATCATTATCAGTGCCGGTTCAAAACGAGCATCAGTGCCGGTTATTGAACCGGCACTACAAAAGGGGCACTGATGAGGAGGGGTTCACCGTGCCGGTTCTAGTTATGAACCGGCACTGATAGTAGGATCCAAATTTAAAATTTGAGATAAAAACAAAAATAATATATTTTCGTATATTACTACCATCCTTAACCGTACATATACTTATGATGGTGGGATTCAAACTCTAAACCTCCCTCTCACGTGCTCCTATCTTTACCAACTCACCTACACATCAATTCTGTTTGGCTATAGATATTTTTCCTTTTGACCCTTTATATTCGAGATTTAAAACATATATTTAAGCATTTAAATGACATTAAATGAAAAAAATTATCAACTATAAAATTGTAGGTCTTATCAAAAGCTACAATTTTCATATAAAGTTTATTTCCATCCGAGTTTGTATGAAAAGTTAGATTCATATTAAAAACCATACTAATATGGTCGAGGTCATCAGTGCCGGTTCTAGACATGAACCGATATAGATGACCTCGTCCAAAAATTAAAAATTTTGCCACAAAAAATTCTTATCAATGCCGGTTCATGGCTCATTCCGGCATTGATGTGACACTAATCAGTACCGATTTTAGCTAGAACCAGCACTGATAAGGTAGTGCCAGTTTGAAAGACGCAGACCGATGCAGGTGGGTAGGAAATCCCCTATCATGCTGATTTTTTTAACCGGTACTGAGTAGGACGCACGAATATATTGTTCTGTAGTAGTGAACCAATCTAGACTGCTTATATTTTCTAATCTAATGGATCATATGTATTTATACTATATCTTAACTACTGTCTCATAAATCAATGGTTAAGATCACTCCACTAGTGACAATCATAACAATAGAATACCACCAGTAGAAACTACCATAATGGTAAATCATCTGTAATAGCCAGTCCATGATGAGCTTTCGTGTAGTAGTAATTAGAACTGGCAATAGGGTAAACTGAACTCAATGACAATTGGCTGAGAAGGTATTTTTACGATGGTCTTTAGTGACAGTAAAATAAATCAAGACCGTCATATTTTCTAATTTAACGTGTCATGTTTGTCTATACTACTATCTCAACTACTGGTAGTAGAATATTTTTTTTTGCTGGTAGCAAAACTTATAAACCAACTATTAAGACTTCTACTGGTGATAATAGTAACAGTAGTAGTAGAGACTATTGTAAAGGTACTCTTAGCTGAGACCACGTAGAAATGTTTCAACTACGGTATAAAGGAATAAGGGCTGCAGTGAAAATTCCTGTTTTATCTAATTAAAGTTGGATTAGTCAAATTTATTTTTCCTTAGTTTTGAGTGTTATGTTGCAATGAGCTTGATTGCAGTGATGACAGAAATGATTCTGGGATGGAAGAACGATCTTTCTGAACAAAGGGATAAAGATGGGAGTACACCTCTTCACTTTGCTGTTTCAGTGGAACCGTCTCTACATAATCGTTTAAGTTACAAAGCTATTATCTCAAAAGTTCTAGAAGCTCCTCAATCTTCAGCATTTCAACCAGACAATGAAGGGTCCCTACCAATACATGTCGCTGCATCTACAGGTGTCCGGAGCGCCGTCGCTCTCTTGATAGAAAAGTGGCCAGGTTGTGCCTCATTTCGTGACTCTGATGGAAGAACATTCCTTCACATTGCTGTTGAGAAGCAGAGGAATAACATTGTCAGATTTGCCTGTCGAAAGAAAGTTCTTTCACCTGTGTTGAACATTCAGGATAATAGAGGAAACACTGCACTGCACCTGGCCGTCCAACTTGAGAACTTGAGTTTAGTCTGCTCTTTGCTAGGTAACAGCTTGTACTCTTAAATTTGACAATAAGAATGGGGAAACTCCACTTTGTGGGAGAGCAAGATTCCTACAGGGATTTTCTACGGATGGGTAATCTACTTCATTTTAAGCTTGTCTTTTAATTTTGAAAAGGAGTGAAAGAAACGTTTTGCTAATTCTTAGTAACCAAGATGAATAGTATATGATTTTAGCGGAGTTTCACTGCTGCTTTTAGTCTCTGCTTGGTTTAGCTTCTTCTTGTGCATAATCCAAGATGAGTAGTATACGGCTACTTTGCTAGTATGTGATTTTAATGTGCATTTTAGTGGTTGAAGAGAGTGACTTAATTATGTAGGTAACTCAAATAAACTCAATCACTAGAAATCCCCTTAAGAAGATACTATTGATTTCAATTGATCCTATATTTGATTCAACAGAACCTAGAAGAAACAATATATCATGCGCTCGTCCGTTCCGGCGCAAAGCATAGCAGTATTCGATGGGATCAATTCCAACAAAAACACATACGCTCCAAGACGGCAGAGGATGACAGCAGTGAGTCCCAGATACTGAGTGACTCAACCCAAACCCTAGCCATTGGCTCAGTTCTGATAGCAACGGTGACATTCGGCGCGACTTTCGCCCTGCCGGGAGGCTACAGAGCTGATGATCACATCAATGGCGGAACACCAACACTCGCCGGGAGGTATGCCTTCGATGCGTTCATCATGGCAACCACCTTAGCTTTCATCTGCTCCTCAATAGCGACCCTTGATCTCATGTACTCCGGGATCTCCATGGTTAACCTGCCTGTCCGCCGTCAGCACTTTGCTGTCTCCATTTTCTTCCTGACGAGTTCAGGGACCAGCTTGGTTGCAGCGTTTGCACTGGGAGTGTACATGGTGCTGGCTCCAGTTGATGCAAAGATGGGCATTGTTATCTGCGTGCTCAGCCCCTTCACTATGCTGTACAGAAACAAGGGTCGCCTTCAGAAGCTCTATGCACTTGCTGGACCATTGTATGTCAGAATGGGGCTTTGGGCGTTGCTGTCATTGACGAAAGACATTCTTTCTGGCGTTGTGATGGAGTGCTGGCCACTGATCGTAATCTTCGGTTGGGCTGGATATACAACCTATTGTCGACACCACCGGTGAATACTAAAACATCAGGTCCCGAGGTAAATAAGTAATGAGATTAACGAGCCACATCATTGGTGATACTTGCCTTCCTCCTTCAATGTTAGTTTTCCCCAAAAATAGGAAGATAGTCCGCGCACCTGCACGGACATTCTTCTTATTGTGGAATATAAGATTGTAATTTGTTTATTTTCAAGCATGGCGCACAAGATGTATATGACACCAAAATTATATAGAGCGAAAATTTCAGCCCTTCTATCAAAATTGCCTTAGGCAGGCACAATTATTACCGAAATAAGGATATATTAAAAGTTATATGACATTGTTTTTTTGTTAGGAATTCCTACCACTACCCTAGGATATATCATCAATGCCAATTCATAATGACCATCAGTGCCTGTTTTGAAACCAGCACTATTTTACTGGTACTAAAAATTTCATTGCTCTCAAAATATTAAAATATATTTCAAATCCCCTTATGATCTTGGTGATGAAATAATTGAAATACGACTTTCACAAAGAGAACAAATCACATATTAATTCTCATGATTGAATGTAAATTTTAATGGAACTGTAGAAAACGTTTCAGTTCTATTAATACTCGCTAGCAACGTCTAAATGCTTACACAACCAATCAATTTGTGCATGCGTGAAAGAAACATCTGCGACCACGGGAGCACAGACAATTTGAGAGCACAAGCAATTTGATCTTAGAAAGAACTGTCAGCAAAACGCAATTGCACTCACTCAATCTGTGGCTAAAATCGCTAACTCTGAGGTTTTTTGGACGATGAACAGTAGCCTGACTATTGAAAGTCCGAACAAAAACACAGAATCGAGAGCAGAGTTTTGGCGCTGCGTAATGCCGTGCAGCCTTTTCAGTTTTCTCTTCTATTTATTCCCTCCACAATGTTACATATAAATCGTGACCACGTAAACATTGGATCTGCATATTGCGCCATCCCACAACGGGAATCAAGATGGGCCACTAATCTATATTATTTTTTAAAAAACTGTTATAGTGATGGTGAAACCAACCGAGATTAGATCCGCGATTCTTCGAGAGAATCATTCGTGCATCCTTCGCTTTTCCCCGACGCGCATCCGGACCCTCCACCAGCCACCGCGCCGCCAGGCGCTCGCCGTGCAAGCGAGCCACACAGGCACTCCACACCGTACGCCGCCGCCGCCCTTCCGGCCGCAGGGCAAGCGAGCCACGACGCAGAGCAGGCGGCCTAGGGTTTCATCGTGCCTTCCTCCCCTTCGACGACAACAAAGGTATTGCCCACACCTCCCCCTCTCGGCATTCTCGCCTCGTCCGCGCTGGACTCCGCCCAAGGCGCCCTCCACCTTGCCTCCGTCGCCTGCCTCCGCCATGGCACGACGCGCCTCCGCTCCCCACTCCTTCCTTCGGCCGGCCCCGTGGACCGCGGTGACGGCCGGGCGGCCGACCCCGACTTCTCGCTCAGCCGGTGGCTCCACGCGCTCGGGTCCCTCAGTGAGAGTGGATACGGTAGCCGGATCAGACATCGATCCTTGCCGTCAAGATGCCGCATTTCGTGATTGATTCTAACCTTTTCGATTGCTGATCGTGGCGTGGGCCGTGGGGATGCAGTAGAGGAACGCGCGTGGAAGCGGCAGGAGATCGCGGCCATCCGTGGCGACCGGGCATTGTATCGAGCACGTCTGGTGCGTGCAGGATCCTCTGATCAATTCCATGGCTTTACTGGCTTTACTTGCTTCGCTACTTTGCTGATGGATTGATAGGTTTTGGGGCTCTTGGTTGTGATCAGGTGGTCGAGATGGTGATGGCATGCATGCCAAACGGGCTCGGTGATCTCTTCCTTTCTCTCAAGGTGAGCACAGGCATCATGGCATGATTATGTGTGTCTGTGGAATGAGTTGGATTCGTTGGTCGATTTCTCATGTTCGCGGCATACGGTCTTTGATTGATATACTGGTTGCTTCCTTCTACTGATTGCTCTATCACTTATTGCATTATCTCCATCTCTTCAAGTTTGCATCTTACGTATAGAGTGCACTACATCAGGAAACTTTCAGATAAGTAATTAAACCGAAGGCCATAAGGGCATTAATATAATGGAGAAAATATATCACTTTGTTATCTGAGTACAAAATATTTATTTAAAGCTAATTGAGTGGCAAATAATAGTGAGTTATTCATGATAGGATCCAAGCGGCACAATTGGTGCTTCAGTTCACCGGAAAGTATTTACAAAGGAGGATGGCATGGTTGTATCAGTAGGGTCTGTCATTGTTCTGAAAAAGGTAAGGTATTGTGGTGCAAAAGGATTTGTTTTGTTGGCAAACTAACTTAGTAGGAAGTAATTGGTTTATTATTAATTTCAGGTGGCTGTTTTCCATCTGTCTCACAAGGCTTGTTATCTTAGTATCACCAAAGAAAATCTAGAGATGGTATTATTTGCACTTGTTTGTATTACTATTTTGGATAATAATTGGCATTATTTGCAATCTGATTTGTTTTATCATCATTATTATAACCAGAAAAAAATTATTTAGTATTACTGCTAAATATTATTATGTGCACTGCATGCTAGAGGGAGAATTACATAAGTTGCATAATGTTACAGAAGTAGAAAGCTCTAATAAAATGATAGCAGAGCATTAGTAAAGGATGAGAAGATGGCCCTCTGTGAATCTTACTTGTGTAAAGCATCATTGTTGTCTCCTATTTTTCCTTCTGAGTTTTTAAATGAAAATGGTAGAGAATTATCCTACAATTCCATGATCCTGTTGTTTGTTTTGTTTGATCAGGTATATATCTCCATGTAATCTCTGACAAACAATAAGAGTCCATTTTTGAACAAAAATCAGCTGAGTACAAATGCTGACTACCTGGTTAGGGGTTGGTGCTCAAGTTAAGTACTCATGAGTTGAAGCCTCGACATCAGAGGGAAGGGCTTCATAAAAGATCCCATCAAGGAAAATAATGAATTCTTGCTTGTATTCATGTACCATTCTGGAACTATATGGATGTAGTTTCTGCATGGTAACATGTTATACTGAACAATTAGCCATCAATTTCAACTTAGATCTTATATCCAACTTTGGGCTTCTGGCAAGCGTGTAATGCTGACATGCAAGTCTTTTTGTTTCATTCTAGGAGCTGCCTCACGCGAGATGACCCCGGTGGAGGGGATCCTCCACGCACGACCGCACCGATCCTACAGCTTCTACGGCGCCGACAGTGACCTCCTGTGCCTGTATCTTGGTAGATCCAGTTCACCGATACCCTGCTCCCCATCTGGTTCCTCCTCCTCTGCAGTTAAAGTAAACCCAATTTCTTCTTTTTAGCCCCCTATTTTTCTTGAGTGTGCGATGTCAAATTTTGAGAATGGTATTGAACTATTGTGGATCCGTAATGTGGAGCCAGTAAACTGGTTTGCATGCACTTTCGTTTTAACCTTCTTCTGGTATTACTTGACAAACAACTATCCCAAATTGGTTATTTGTCTTCGACGAAACTTTGTTATAAAAAAAGAAATATAACAGCTTATTTGTTTATCTATTATACTGCATGCAATTTGTTTATCTGGAAATGGACATAACAACTTATTTAGCTTGGGTGATTGTCTTCGTATAAATGTGAGTATGTCAGTAGGTATAATTGCATTAGATTGGTAAGAAGCATACTAACCATAAGAGGGCCAACCTCCATGTTCATCACCTTCGCACTATAGATCTGTTCTGCAGCATAAGACCAGCTGGCTAGCTCTTTTCTAGCCTTTTGTCAAAATATCTGCAGGGCCTTAGTGTTCATGTTTTGTATTATCAACTGTGAATCCATTGGTGTATCTGTGTTAAACCACATTTCTTCTTTATGTGTGTCATAGAGATATTGATTTTCAAATATAATCCATTTCTTTAAATTTTCAGGCGTTTCATGAATCAGTATTTTCTTCTAATTGCCTGCCTTCAGTTGTGGTCAAGTATCACACCTGTTAGTCCTGCAACTACATGGGGTCCACTAGCCATCATCTTCATAGTTTCAGCTTCAAAAGAAGCTTGGGATGATTACAATAGATATCTTTAAGACAAGAAAGCAAACGAAAGGGAAGTGTGGGTGATAAAGGACGGCAGCCATAGTTAGGTTTTGTTTTCTCCACTGATATTTTCTTTTTGTATGTGTTTTCTCTTGTCTAGGTGAGATCTTCTGCTGCAAACAACATTTTAAGATGCAATTAGCTGGTTGGAAGTCAAATATTTTCATCTGGTTTTAGACTTCACCCATGTGCACTGTGAGCATGAGCAACCAATTCATTTCTACGAGGCTAAATCTTATTCGTGTGGTGCAACACACATTAATTTTTCCCGTTGCAACGCACGGGCACCCAACTAGTAACTAAAATATTGAAAAAAATGCTAAGTGCTCTACTGCTAGAGCCCGGCTGAACCAGTCACCCTTTGAACATGCAACTCCTACATGCATTGCAATAACAAAAAAAAAATGAATAATGCACACAATATTACTTAATGTGCTATCAAGAACTAAGAGCCTTCAAAAAAAATTTCCATAACTCTTGAGAGCTAACATGACAAATTAAACAAAATGTTCAACTCACTCAACACTACGATTTCAAACTAAAATATTAACTGGGAACCGTTCTGTCTCTATGTAGCTAAACTACCCAGATTTAAATTATGAAAACCTTACAAAAATGCAATGCAAGCCCCCAGGAGGCCACACAAAAGGTTATGCTTCAATAAGACCAAAATAATACAGATTAGAAATTCATCCCACTATTCGTCTAAAATGAAAATAGAAATCTCACTCAATTTATTCACCATCAATGCAACACCCAAAAAGCAAATAATGTAAAAACATCAATATGACATAACAACAGTTTCATGTGTGATTTCATGTTGAATTGTTTTGGTCTGTTTTTGGATTTTCCATGTATTCATAATTCCATTCATATGCATTAAAGTGACTAGGAAGAATTTTCACAATTAATCTGTGTGCGAAAATTCTGGAAGGGGGATTTTTATATAGGTTCGCCCTTTCTAATAGTAATAACCCTACTTTTGTTAGCTAGGTGGCTTCTTTGCATTCATACGGCAAAATAGTATGGTTACAAGAATGTATGGGAATTCCAATGAGCTGTATGATCGGAAGCCATCAGGCTCTAGATGGGCATATCGACTTGTGGAGATCTAGGGTTGTTGTGGCTTGTGTTGATTTGGTTCTACTTGTCCTCTGGCCCTCTTCTAGGATCGTATATTTATACCCCAAGGTCCCCTCGTATTTAATGGGGACTCATAGAGATATTCTTGGAAGTCTTTGGTCGAGTTCTGGTCGATTCCGAATAGGTTTTTGAGTCCTTGCCAAAGTTTATTGCGTATTCCTTATCTGGTCGGCTTGCTATCCCCAATTGGGTGAATCCTTCCCGCATAAATATAGGTATTCTATACATATAATTGGTGTTTCCCATTGTCGCAGGGGTATGCCATACTTTATACACCGACAAAGTGTATTATTTATTTATTTTGTTTAAGAATTAGTAGTAAGTTTTAACCAATATAGACTTTTCTCTTTAATTTGAGCCACTATTATTGAAAAATAAACAATTTATTCACCATATAATTAGATTATTAATATTTATAATATTAGTAACAATAGCCAGTACTAATTGAGCACTTTAAGTAAGATTCCATATTAACTAGAAATATAAGACCATTAATTGGATAGACCGTATTATCATCGCTGTATTATTTATGGAAGCATGCAACTGAAAATATATTGACTATTTAGTTTTAGCTTTTCCAAAGTATAACTGTTCAAAAACCAAATATAAAGAATATGAAATTGTACAATTTTAGTATTTTATTAATTTACTTTCAAAATTTGAAATTAACATTTAGCAAAGTTGTAGCTGACGTGAACTCCTTTTATAATATAAGCCTCTATAGTTCGAAAAACACCCAATGTATTAGACATATAATTATATTTTTCATATTTATAATATCAATAATAAAATAATTTGTGCAACACACCTAATCGGAAAATAGCATGCATAATTCTTAATCTATGTAGTAATACATGTGCAACATATCCAGTCCTCAGTAATCGGATAATTAGGGTTTACTTAGTAAAATTGAAGTACCTTCTTAAAGGTAATTGGTGAACGAAACCAAATGGTGAATTCTTTTTGCAATGGACAAATTGCCTAACATCTTTATGCGCTGATCGACTAACTAGTATATCACGACCGGGGGCATGGGTTTCAGTAAGGTAATGTGACCTGCATCGATCGTATTCATATCTTTCATTATAGAGTAGTTTATTTTTCATGATTTAATAATTCAGAAATTCAAAATTAACAAATAATGAGTTGTACTTGGTTTGCAGTCTGAATTTTATTTTTTTTCATGATTTAATAATTCAAAAGACCAGAATTAATAAGCGGTGTTTTGTACTTGATATTGACTCTTATTTTGGTCTGACTGTTCTAATTAGACGCCTATAGCTGGCAATATTTATTCTTAAGTTACAATAATTGATTTGAACTCTGGTTCAATCTAAAACTGTTTACTCCTAAGCATAAGGGATTTTAATGGTTTGTTTTATTTAATAAAAATTCTTAACACAATCTACAGTTACAATAATATGATTAACTTGATCAGTCAAATCTTGTATGTTAACGTAGGAGCTTTTTTAGAGTGCCTAATTGATATATGTATACATAAATATTTTCCTAATAAAGAATTTGCAATGTATAAATAGAAAAAAAATTAAATGACGCCTATGCCTAAATTATTTGCCATATTTTTGCAACATGACATCCCCACTTTACGGCTATAGCTAAAAGTTAAATTTTAGGGGAAGACACCATAGAAATGTGATAATTTGTGGGTGAACACCACCCCATTATTTTAGTATTTTTGGTCCATTGAGGGGGGAGAGAAGGCGCATGTGCATGTGAAAAGACAGAAACGCCCCTAGGGTATCGGGTTCACCAGTGCAGCATCGCCTACTCGCCTATGTGAGGAGCACAGTAGATCATACCACTCGCCACCACCGATACCACGTTGCCCTCATCCTTGCCTCTGCCGGCTAGATCTGATGCTGTGGAGCACGGCGACGAGGTGCTCGTGGGGCTGCTTGAGGAAGCCAGTGGCTCCTGTGCGGCGGCACGTGGATGATCCTTGATGGCCATTGCTGCTGGAGGCAGGACGAACTAAAAATCCGGTAGGTGGAGACCGGGAGGAGGTGGTTGTTGGCAGGTGAAGGACACGCAGTCTCTCCTTGCCTCGCCGATGGCTGGTTGGTAGCTTGGGGGAAGCTGAAGGTGGGACAGTGCCCAACACGACGGGCAGATGCGGCTACGCAAGATCTGGTGCCAACACTGTTGAGGAGGATGGTGTCGTGCTCTTGCTTGAGGTGGAGAACATGAGAGGGGAAGAGGCCCAATGTAGAGGAGACGTGATCGGGAGCAGGTCGAGGGGGAGAAGAGGAGAGCCCTTGTCGGCACTGTGCATCGGTGTCATTGTGTCCAAATTGAGATGAGCCACTCTAGCACCACCATGCTCCCCGCTCACCTCCCTCGACCTATAGCCTCCTTTCCCCTCCGTCCTAGCAGAGTTGAGGATGGTGATGGTCCAGCAACATGGAGACTACTGACATCGTCACTAGGAGTAACAGGCAGATCGATTGGCCTAGATGGAAAATGCGAGGGGTAATTTTTGTCTTTTCACGTGCACATGTATGCCCTATTCCTTTTCTCGTTAGGCCCAAAATACTAAAATAATAGGGATGGTGTCTACCATCAAGTTGCCATATATTTTCAGTGTCTTTCTTCAAAAGTTGACTTAGTGCAATCCTACAGGATAAAATCGTAAAGTGGGAATATTTTATAGAAAATTTCTCTAATTATTTATACAATTGTACTCTGCAGCCCTGCAGAAGCTTCTGGAATTTTGCTGCCCTAAAGAGTTTGCCTTTTCTTCACCTTACTAGGCAGCGTCATGTAACACCCTAAAATTAATCCCATTTAAATATAATTGTGAAAGATGAATTTTACAAATTAAATTAAAAGCCTCAAGGAGTGCAAACAATAAAATCAGAGAAAATTCATAACAAAAATGGGCTTGAAAATAATTTTATAAAATTCTTTGCTTAATTATCTATTTCCTAGAATTTTTTGGGGTTTATTTGATTAAGGGAAGTATTTTTGGTGAATTAAATCGACTTCATAGCATTTAAATAAAAGAAAAACAGAATAAAATCTCCCCTCAACAGTCTCTGGGCTGAATTCGGCCCACTCCCTCTCTCTCTCCCTCACCCTCCCTACGTGCGCACGAGCGGCCCAGCCGGCCCGGTAATCGTCTCCCCATGGACGCCCGCTGACAGGTGGGGCCCACCTTTCAGTTTCGCCTCTAACCTCCCAACAGGGAGTCCTGTTCATCCCCGTGTGCCGCCACCGCAAATCTTGTGCAATCCGATTGTCCCGGCCTCGATCTCCTCCAATTGGTTGAGGGGAAATCGTGCCCCCGTCCTCCTCCGCCTTATCCCCAAGAAACCGGAGCCCAATCGTGCATGGACGTGGAGATTGGAAGCTTCCCGAATTGGACCCGAAGCCCTATTACTCCACCGCCGCAATCTCGCCAAACCCGAGCCGGACTCCGCCCCCTTCCCCCTTAAATAGCAAGCCCGAGACCCTAGGAGCTTTTCCGTGCTCAAGTTGTAGCCCTAGCCGTGTCCCCGCACCCCGAGTTCGTTCCGTCACCGCCACCGAGTCTCGGTCGTGCAGCGCCGTCGTCTTAGCCGCCGGTAGCGCTTGCCGCTGCCTTTGTAAGCACCGCCGGAGCACAAGGATGCTAGGCTACCGCCTCTGAGCCGCCAGGGATCACCGGAGTGCCGTTGCCATCGAGGACCCGATGTCCGCCGCCGCTTGAAGCTCGCCGCCGGTGCCTCTCGTTGCCGTTCATTGCCTTTCTACCCACGGTGAGTTTCTCCTTGATCCCCTCTCCCCATTCCCATCCTCACCATGCGCCATCGTGCTGCCGATCGCCAGCGACCATAGGGCCCCGAGCCGCTGCCGTTGCCGCTGTCGCCCGTGCTGCCGTGGCGCTGACGTGGATGCCGCGTCGGCCGCCCGGTCAGTAGTTGGGCCTCGTGTCTAGATCCGATCTGAGCTGTAGGATGTTAGATCAAATCTCGGCCATCCGATTTATGCTAGATCAAATCTCGGCCCTTGGATCCAACTCAAATCCATCGAGCGATTTGGACCGTCTGATCAAATCTCATTAAATCCGCACCGTTGGATCGCCCTATGGACCTCGGTGGGCTCGGTCCATCGTGGACCCGAGCCCCTCTCTCTGTCCGGTGGGCCCCATCTGTCAGCCACCGGTTCACCTCCCTCTCTCTCTCTCTGATGATGCATAATTCCTTTCCCAAATTAAATTAATTCATTAATGACGCAATAAATTGGTTTAATTCTTTTGAAAATGCTTTTAAAGGGTTTAAACTTCTAAAATTCATAACTAATTCATCCAAACTCTGTTTGGGGTGATTCAACTTGTAAAATTCTTTAAAAATCAAGATCTACCCATTAAAAATATAATATTGTACTGTCATGTGTGCTTATGTACTGTTTTGCTCTTTTTGTTTATTGCATTTAGCCGCTGATGTTCTGGAAGAGTCGTAGTTTCTCGAGGAGAGTTCCGAGGCATGTGTAGAGTAGCAAGGCAAGTGACATAGATTCCTCGACACCTTTGAGCATATTGTACCTATGTTTAAAGCTATATTTTACTTCTACTGTGCATTTTATTTTATAATGTCAATGGAAAGGGAAGCTTTTATCCTTGGTTATAGCCCCTTTGATTTGATTACCTGTTATTGTACCTATGGGATAAATGTGACTGGCTAGCTTTATTTTTTTTGTTAGCTAGAATAATTTTAGGACCCTGCTTAGCCATGCTTAGCGAATTATAGAATAATTAATGGGCTATCACTCTAAACTTGATTACCACAATTGGCTCACATGAAATAATGATTCAGTACACGACGGTGGTCGTGTGAGAATGACTTAATGGTCTACTAAAATATGACTAAGTGGTGGGTTGCGAGCACCAGGGTTGTGTTTGTTGCTAGCAGTGCTCATGACAGTTAAGGACCGGTTCGTGGATTACTTGTTGCGAAGCAACACTCGTGCTAACCACAAGCTAGAATGGGATAGCAGGATTTGAAGTGTGCTGAGTTCAGTACGAGGCATCAGGGCTTGGTTTGTGGCTGGTATAAGTCCACACATGGCAGTTGTCAATAAGTCCATGCATTTGGGCGTCAAGCCGTCTTGCGGGAAGGTATTTGATCACCCCTATTGGAGACTAGAGGCTTGGCGGGAGGCTCTCCTATTGTGCGAGTTACATGGATAATCTTGTCACAATTTCTTTCCGAGATACTGTGGTGGTATTAAGGCGTACAGTGATGTGTTGTGGAGTTGTGTCTTGTGGGTAATACACCTCTAGCCAGAGTAAAACTATTCGAATAGCCGTACCCATGATTATGGGCGAGCCTAGCAATGTTTTCTATGATTAGTCCTACATTACTTAAATTTGACTATTGAATGATGAAATATGTTTAGCTCCAGGTTGGAGTGGTTGGGCCTATACCGTTTTGGTGAACGGTATAGTGTTGGTTAATATTACTTATTTATTGATATTTTAATACTCTCTTAAATGCTTTGGTAAATATTGTTTATGCAAATTGAGCCATATTATGCCATCCTTTGTTATCTCGTGCACTTACATATTTGCTGTCTGGCTTGCGGAGTATTTCATGTACTCACCTTGCAATCAACAATCATCATTCAGAAGAGTACTTCAGCGAGAAGGATTTATTGGAGGACTAAGCGGGAGCCTAGTCAAGTTCGTGGAGTGGGTGTCGTCATATCGTCGTCGTAGTTTATATCCACTGCTTAGAGCTTTATTATTTTGAGAGGTGCCATTCACCTTTGTAATAAATACTTTCGTTTTGTAAACAATTACTTTGTTATTAACTTTGTCATGTGTGTCTCGGTTGATTACTGGATGAGGATTTCCACACAATAAAGCATGAGAATTTTGGATGGACATTCCGGGTGTGACAAGTTGGTATCAGAGTCACCTTGACCATAGGATAAGCCCCTTGGTACTCCTAAGAGCCTTCTGAAAAAGATTTTACAAATTAGAATTGTCCTCTCCTCTTTCTCTTTTAATTAGGGAAGTTAACGGTACAAAAAAAATTGAAGTTTCTTTCAAAAAAAAACTCTATCTATTTAATTTTTGCAATATCCTTTACCCTCTCATTAATTAGTACTATACATCCGTTACTGTATTGGTTATGATCTTTCTTCAAAAAAAATCCCCACTTTATGCTAATTCTGTTAACTTAGTTAAAATCAATAAATTTTCCTTTCATGCTCTATAGATGGCAAACCGAGAGCCAGTGCATCTGTTTGGAGTTGGTGGATTTGTCAAGGAGCTACGAGATATGGCTTTCGCCATAGGGTACAATCTAGCTCCAGAATATAGACAACAACTTGTGTGAAGAGAAGTGTCGTGTCCGTCTCACGATTTTAAGTGAACGAGAAGAAGTCCCATCCATGATCTTTGGAGATGGAGGAAGGAATTTCGAGCATGCATGCCAAGAGGTGGCTTTGGAAGCTATTGGAGAACTTCGTCATCGCTACGCTGCTCGTCTGAGGAACACTGCTTCCTGCTACCACCCGTCAAGAACCCACAATGTGAGTACAGCAGCTACCAGAATCCGGAAGCAGAGAACAGTGCAACTACACAATGGCTTGTAAGGATGTTGAGTGCTATGGACAATGCTCGGGCAGATATGGTGATTGTAGCACAGGAACGGGAGAACGAGAATCGCACCAAGATCTGTAGGCTGCAGAACCAGTGGATCGTTTGAAGCGAGAGTTGGCATTAGCCAAAGGAGAAGCACCCCCTGGCGGGGCCAAGATCCACACCACCGCAAGGAAGAGGGTTCGTCTCCTACCTCAGATTTAGCTAGCACCAAGGACCTGTTTGTTGAATAACCAAGTCCCACTTCGGGTATTTCCACCTATGGCTTATGCTGATGATGCAGAAGAGGACTTGGAGGAGTCAGAAGCCAGCACACCTTTGGAAAGGTTAGGAGACAGGGGAGCTTGCACTCACTCTGAATTGGAGTGGGGTGATACTCAAGATGATGAAGAGGAACCCGAGTACAACTCTGATGCAAGAAGTCCTTCGTCCTGTTGAGAAGCCCTTGGTAGCATCTTAGTATGAGTAACCTTAGAGCATTGTGTTAACAGTTGTGTGTTTAGAGATGTTTGTGATGTAACCGTTTAGGTTAGGAGTTTCTTGATGGTGTGAGTTTTAAATTATATAAATGTTAATCATTCAGTTCAGAGCAATATAAGTGAAAGTTTAAGCAATATGAAATTCATCTTAAGGGTTCTTTCTCTCTCGTCTTTTTTTTGTCTTCTACAGATGGTGAACACATGTAATGGTAACAATCAGGATGGCCACAGCCGCAGAGGTGCACCCAATAGACCGCTGCCTTTAGATGATAACCTCACCATTGCCTAGGTTCTAGCAAATCAAACTCAACTGATGAACATGATGTTCCAATAGATGTAGAGCCAACAGAATCAGGGACATCAACAGGCGCCTCCTCCTCCACTACTAAACAAGCTTGCAGAGTTCTTGCGAGTGAGGCCTCCCACTTTCTCTAGCACAACTAATCCTCTAGAAGCTAGGGATTGGTTGCATGCCATTGTGAAGAAGCTGGATCTTCTTCAATGCACAGACCTGGAAAAGGTCTCTTTCGCTTCGTACCAATTGCATGGCCTTGTGTCTGAATGGTGGGATAACTTCAGAGCTAACAGAGCTGACGGACAACCTATCACTTGGGCTGAGTTTGCTGCTGCTTTTAAGAAGATGCATATCCCTGCTGGAGTGGTGGCACTAAAGAAATGTGAGTTCCGGGCACTAAAGCAAGGAAACCGGTCGGTGACCGAGTTTCTTTATGAGTTCAACCGTCTTGCTCGTTACGCACCAGAAGATGTCAGCACCGATGCTGAGTGACAGGAGAAGTTTCTGGACGGATTAAATGATGAACTCTCAGTTCAACTACTCTCCTGGGACTACTCTGATTTTCAGAAGCTGGTGGACAAGGCCATTCGTCAAGAGGACAAACACAATAGAATGGAGTAGAGGAAGCGCAGGATGGCAAGTTTTCGGGCACAACAATCCACTAGTCAAAGGCCGTGTGTTGCGGGATCGTCTTAGACCCAGCAAAGGGGATCTTCATTGGCACCTCGTCCACAGTGCCAGTTCTATAACAACAACACTGGCGGCAATGTTGGAGCAAACCGTCCTCCCCCTCGGCCAGCCGCTGCCTCGGCATCTAACCAGCCAGTCAAGAAGGAGGCTAGAGGACAGACACTGAACTGCTACAACTGTGGAGAGCCAGGACATTACTCTTCCTAGTGTCCGAAGCCTAAGCGTCTCAAGTCAACCGCACTAGGACAAACCACCGGCAACGTGGTTAAGGCTAGAGTGAACCACGTCACTGCAGACGAGGCCTAGACTACACCAGATGTCGTCTTGGGTTCCCTGTTAACTCAGTTTTTGCAACAGTCTTGTTTGATTTGGGTGCTACACATTCTTTCATATCAAGGGGTTTTGGAAGAAAACATGGGTTTCAGATGGGGAAGTTGGAAAAGGCTATCATGGTTAACACACTGGGAAATCAAATGCACACTACCCAGTTTAGCCCCTCAGTGACCTTAAAAATTCAGGGCACCCCTTTCCTGGCCGATTTGATTTTGATAAGATCGGAAGAAATAGATGTCATCCTAGGGATGGATTCGTTAACTCGACACAAGGGAGTTATTGATTGTGCCAGTAGGACAGTGACCTTAACCCCTGCCTTTGGGAGGAAAGTGATCTTCCGTGCCCTTTCTACCTCATCTTCTTCGGCATCTCTGAACCAGGCCGCTATAGCAGAGATCCCTTTAGTACGGGATTATCCTAATGTCTTTCTTGATGATTTACCTGGGATGCCGCCCAAGAGAGATATTGAGTTCAAGATAGACCTAGCCCTAGGCACTACCCCTATCCACAAGAGACCGTCTAGGATGGGAGCAAATGAGTTGGTAGAAGTGAAGAAGCAAGTTTAGGAGTTACTTGCTAAAGGGTATATCAGACCTAGCATGTCGCCCTAGGGAGCACTAGTCATTTTTGTGGAAAAGAAAGATGGAACCCAACAGATGTGCATAGATTATTGTGCACTCAATGAGGTTACTATCAAGAATAAGTACCCTCTACCTCGAATTGACGATCTGTTTGACTAGTTAGAAGGAGCCACACTGTTCTCCAAGATAGATCTTCATTATGGTTATCATCAGTTAAGAATCCGGGAGGAAGATATTCCCAAGACCGCTTTCACCACTCGGTATGGGTTATATGAGTGCACTATCATGTCTTTTGGGTTGACTAATGCCCCTGCTTTCTTCATGAACTTGACGAACAAGGTATTCATGGAGTACTTGGATAAGTTTGTGGTAGTTTTCATCGATGACAATCTTGTTTACTCTAAGACTAAGGAAGAACAAGAGTAGCATCTTCGTATAGTTCTGGAGACCCTTCGGCAGCATCACTTGTGTGCCAAGTTTAGTAAGTGTGAGTTTTGGCTTCCGAAAGTAAAGTTTCTAGGGCATGTGGTCACCGCTGGTGGAATTGCGGTGGACCCAACCAATGTGGAGTTAGTAACCAAGTGGAAGCAGCCAAAAGCAGCTTCGGAGATTGTTAACGCCAAAATTTGGCACGGTTCGCATCGGACTCGGTTAAGGAAAGAAGTGATATCAGTCGTTGGGAGCTAATCCAGAAGAAGCCGGATTCGGGAAGGAATCGTGAAGACCACGCTATGGTAGTTAAATTACCTTATCTATAAATTAGGTAGTTTTGATAATTTTTAGGAAAAACCTGATCTCGTATCCGATCAGGGCTTGTTAGTTTTCCTTTTATGGATAGGAAGTTGTGTGCTGTGTCCTATAAGGACTCTTGTAACTCGGGGTATATATACGTATGCCCGGGGACCTTGTAATCTATCTCTCGATCAATTAAACTTCGGCGCATCGCCACCCTTTCGACGGGTTCTTGCTTCTCGAGCGGGGCTGCATCGGTTAGGTCCGAACTCCTGCGAGAGGGTAAGACTCGTCACCCCTTACCCAGGTGTATCTGCTCTATCTACGGCTGCATCGGTTCGGTCCGACCTCTTAGGCCGATCAGGTATACCACATCACGTGTGCGTAGATCTTATCAGTTTATTGGGGGCGATTTATCATCAGTTCGTGCTGCATCGGTTGGGTCCGACCTACTGAACTGCCAGCGATAAATAGTTCCTGCTAGGTTGATGGTTTTTGCGCAAGCGTCTTATCGGAATGTATAGCCGATAAGTTATCTTATTACATCACAGTTGCATTAGATCTATCGGCTTGTTGAGGTTCCTTTACTATTATTGATCTGTGCTGCATCAGTTAGGTCTGAACTACTAGATCGATAATAATAGATTTATCCTTGTCGAGCCGATCGGTGTGTATGCGACGTTCTATCGGAGTGCTTAGCCGATAGGTTATCTTTTTATAAAGCCGACTGTATTATCTTTACTATTTTGGTCATCTATATTATCATTGGTTCTCTAGCCGATGCACATGTGTTTCCTTGGCAGTCGGCTAGTTCACTATTCTGCCTATCTATTTTATCATCGGCTTCTAGCCGATGCACATGTTATACTGACAGCTTATCCATTTATCTATAGCGTTATCGGTTTCCTAGCCGATACACAGGTGCCATCGGCCATCGGTTACAAGGAGCCTACATCAGACCGTATTGGCCGATAGCCGATGTGCAATTGCTGCTGATCCGGGCGCGAGCACAAGCGAGGACCCGGGAGCGCGAGTACAGGCGAGGGCCCGGGCACGAGCATAGCGGCGATTGACTGGAAGGAATCCGTATTGGTTTACTGGCCGATTGGATCAATAATCAAATTTCTTCATCTCCTTGTCAATTGCGGGGTCAAATTGACTGGCACGCCTACGAACCTCAAATATTTTAGGACCTGCACTGGAGCTAAGCAGATCTCCCAGGCCTTCGCGTGTCTCTAGGCGCCGAACCAGATCGTCAGCAAGCTTTTTGGCACACCCGGCGGTTTTCGGCGTCAACAGAGATCCGGAGTTTCTAAGGATTGGCGGGATATTACCACCGATTCATAGAGAATTTTTCCAGAATCACAAAGCCAATGACCCATCTACTCCAGAAGGATGTGAAATTTTTATGGACTTCAGAGTGTGACCAGAGTTATCAAGAGCTGAAGATGAAGCTTGTATCCACGTCTATGTTGATCATGCCAGATCCCAAGAAAGGATTCCAAGTCTACTGTGATGCATCCCGGTAGGGTTTGGGGTGTGTGCTGATGCAAGAAGGAAGAGTCGTGGCGTATGCCTCACGGCAGTTACGGCCTCATGAGAATAACTATCCTATCCATGATTTGGAACTTGCAACTGTAGGGCATGCCTTGATACTACTTGTGGAGGCCATGGGCCCCGGGTACCTCATGAGAAGCCCCATATAATCATGCTCTATAGATGGATATAAAACTTGTGGTTTGCCATCAAGTTTAGGTCTGACAAGTAGCCCCATATAATCATTATCGATATAAAACTTGATGGATTGTAAAGGAACACGAAACAATTTATCCTAGTTCAGGCCCTCGATGTGAGGTAATACCCTACTTCTAGCTGTGGTGTATTGCCTTTGAGGTTTTTCTGGTGAGATTGTATGAGTTTTGGTGCTTCTTCCCTTAGAGGGCGCCATGTCTCCCTTTATATACCAAGGAGATAGGGTTACTAGGTAGGAATCTCAGTCGGATTTTGACCAAGGATTTCCTTCTAAGAATACAACGTACCCGACTAGGACTATATCCTTTCCTTATCGTACAAGGTAATATATGCCGAGTCCTGTTGTATCCCTAATTAAAAGGTTAGGCCCATCCTCTGTCCGAGTGGCCATAACGCTTCTCATAAGGTACCTGGGGCCCATGGCCTCCACAGCAGCCCCTGAGACCTTCATAGTTGAGTCACAGCTAATGCCGAGTGCTCATCCTCCTTGGTGAAGACTTCCCGAGTGCCTTGCTCCTGAGTACTCGCCGTCCAAGTGCTTCTTCTCCAAGTCCTGCTTCATATTGGCTGGCAACGAGGCTATGAAGGGCTTCATAGAAAGATATGAATAGTGTGCCCCAAATAGGCGCACCTATTAGGTGTAGCCCCCGACTTTGTGCTTAATTGTGGAACAATTAAACATAAAGTCAAAGATTTTTAACCTTTTAGTCTTACCCGAGCAGTATACTACTTGGAAGTTAGACTCTTCAGCATTATGTCAGTTGAAAGAATTTTTGCTCAGGGCAATTTTTGGCTAAGCATGTAAGCCGAGTACCACTTTATGGATTTTAACTCAATATCTAGTTAGGTGTACTTGAGAGATATCTACATCTCTAATTTTAATAGAGACCAACTATTGATCCTTATAAGGATATATCCTCAATACCTGGTAAATAATTTAGATATCTGAACATATGTGTCCAGCAATTAGGCTTTCATGAAGCATATCTGATTATTTAATCGGATTCTGTAAATAGCATCTACACTGTGATTTTAACACAGCTAGTGATCGGCCCAATATGACATGCCATTTAGAAACTCATATCTTGTGGCCTAGTACTGAGTTAGTTGGCCCAAGCTCACTTATCCAGCACAGGCCTTATAAAGCGGTGGGAGAGAGAAAAGATTCTCCTTTCTTCTCCAGTCCGCCAAATCGCTTCTTCTTCCAACTCCACGCCCAAACTTCGTGCTCTCCGCCTCGCTAGGGTTTGCTGCAGCTTGCGCCCCCACTCGAGACTCACCAGGATCTGCTCCGCCGCATCTACTCCCAGCCTCCACAAGCCATCCCACCAAGTTTCTCACCTCCGATAATGTCGAGGGCTCCGTTTGAAATCCTCAAGATGACCGCCAGAATCTAGCCGATGTCGGATTGCAGTCCCGTGAAGCTAAGGCTACTGGAGAAGCGGTTAATCCTGCAACAACAGAAGTCATCCACTGGTGCACCACTGAGGAAGAATCTATGCCGGCTCCCAAATCTGGTGAGACCGTCGTCTTCACTTCCTTCTTCGACCACGGTCTTGCCCTCCCCTTGTCGGATTTTCTTCGCCAGCTTCTGTCTTTCTACCAAATAGAGTTGGTGAATCTGAATCCCAAGTCTATTCTTCATATCTCCATCTTCTCCACTCTGTGCGAAGCTTTTCTGGGGGTCAAGCCCCATCTTAATCTCTTCCACTACCTCTTTCATATCAAACCCCAGCCCTCCAAGAATAAAACCTAGACCATCAGGGGGGGGGGGGGGGAGGGCAGGCCTTCAGCTCAGGAACGAGATGAAGAAAACCTACCTCAATATCCCTCCTAAAGACTTCACTCAAGGGCTGGCACAGAGAGTGGTTCTACTGCTCAAATCTTGAACCCTCTCTGCCCCCTTTTCTGGCTCTCCACCAACTATCCTGCCTAGCTGGTTACCTGTGCCAACTTATGAAGAAATGGGGCAAGTATACCATTCGATGGAGAAGATTGACCATCTGAAGAGCACCGGACTGACTAGTCCATGGGTAGCGCAATGTTTCTTGAATCACCGCACCAGACCATTGACTACCAGTGCAAGGATGATCCCAGCTGAGAATACCCCGACGTAGCCGACAAGGGCAAGGTAATTGATACTTTTCTAGGCTTCTTCGTTAATGGGGTGGTGGAGACCGAGGATGAGGAACTCACCCCCAAGCCCTACTGCAGGAGTAGGCCCTAGCCAAAGGTAATCTTGAGATATTGATGTTAACTTGATATCCCTCTGTGATGAATGTTGGTGGATATTCGTCCTATTCTGTGATGTGTGATGTATGCTGTGGAGGCCATGGGCCCTGGGTACCTCATGAGAAGCATTTGGGCCACTCGGATAGAGGATGGACCTAATCTTGTAATTAGGGATACAATAGGACTCGGCATACATAACCTTGTACGACAAGGAAAGGATATAGTCGTAGTCGGGCACGTTGTATTCCTAGAAGGAAATCCCTTGGTCGGAGTCCGACTGGGATTCCTACTCTGTAACCCTGTCCCTGGTATATAAAGGGAGGCAGGACAGATCAGAAGAAGTACAATCTCACTAGAGAAACCTCAAAGGCAATACACCACAACTAGACGTAGGGTATTACCTCATCTCGAGGGCCTAAACCAGTATAAATTGTTTATGTTCCTTTGCAGTCTATCAAGTTTAGGTCTCACGAGTAACCCCATATTATTATTGCCGGTGTAAAACATCGACAGTTGGGGTGCCAGGTAGGGGGCATCGGCGAGATCATCTTCGATAAGCCTGATGGATTCAACCACCGGAGTCGACGGCATCAACTTCCTCCCCGGAGAAACAATCACCTTCGGGAGTCTCGACTTCATCGCCGACAAATTCGGCAACCTCACCCTGTCCGACTCGGATCGGGTCCGATCAGCTAGGAACCAAGCCGACTCTACACCGGTCGGTCCACGTAACGTTGCAGCAATCCTCGTTGACATGCTGCGGCACTCTTTCTTTCGGTGTTTGACTCGGACTCGGCCTTGAGCCAGCCGATATCGAGCTAAGAAAGAAGGAGATCGTCAATCTCTTGTTTGGACTCAGGTGAGGATATCCTCAATCAGCATCCGATGCGGCAAACCCGATCCCCTGGAGTCCAACTCGGATACAGCCCAGAGCCGCTCGAGATTGGATCTAGGGAGGTCGGAGTCGTCATTACCCACATCAACTACTCTGATTCCGACTCTAAGTCAGATAGCAGTTTAGACAGTAGTTTGGCAAGCTTCTCCCTACCTCGTGAAGTCTTCATGGCGTCCAAGGGCTCAACTCCCACTCAGGAGGCGCGCCGACTACACGAGCAGCAAGAGAAGGAAGCCCATCGACTGCGAGAACAATAGGAGGAAGAAGCAAGATGCCTACACGCCAAGCGTGACGCACGCAACGATGATCTACACAGGGCTAGGTAGACTGCTCAGTAGCAAATCCTCCAAACCCAAGTCAGCAACCACGATGTTTTCGTAACCGCTCAACAGAATGTTGTGGCCGTTGCTACTCTACTGGATACACTCTAGTTTGGGCCTGATCACTAGGCCACCCCGACCATAGCAAGGATAAAAACCATGATCTGTGCTGCTACATGTCAATAGCATCAACAGTCGGGTGACTCTCATATCGACCAATCGGTCGGCTTCTCCAACGGCGGTCTCATCTGCCTCGACACGACGCCGAGCGACCGGCTCCAGTCGGCTACACACGGAGTCGCGCCAGACGTCACTCGATAACCCCAACAACGACCGACGGCATCGTCAGAACGACTGTTAGGACAACTAGGATCTCCGAGGCCGACTACAGCGTGATCTCTGGCAAGACATCAACACACGGCGCCGCGAGCATGAGGACGACGAGCGTCGCCAACTGGAAGACGAGAATGAGTGCTTCGGCCTCCACCACGAGTGGTTTCACCGCCATAGTCGGAGTCGGAGTCCTCATGCAGATGAAGGAGTACCGGCCTTCACCTAGGGGCTACAACAGGTCGACTAGCCGTTAGGCTTCAAGCCGACTGGAATTGAAAAATATGACGGGAAGACCAACCCAAAGTCCTGGCTCACAGTTTACACTCTAGCGATCCGAGCTGCTGGAGGAGACCACAAAGCCATGGCTAACTACCTCCCAGTCGCTCTAGCTGACTTGGCGAGGACATGGCTAACAGGACTTCCCAAGCAATCAATCAGCTCCTGTGGAGAACTTCGGGAACGCTTCATCACCAACTTCCAGGGAACTTAGGAGAGGCCATCTTCTAAGCACGATCTCTATCAGTTGCACCAAAGGAAGAACGAGTCCCTTCACGAGTTCATCAAGAGGTTTTCTGAGAAGTAGAATTCGATCCCAATGATCAAGGATGAGGTCATCATCACCGCCTTCCGCAAGGGAGTCAAAGACTCCTTTTGACAAGGAAAACAAATACATCGACTCGGCCGACGCAGTTGCTCAGGCCCTCGATGACAAAAAGAAGCCCTGGCAGAAGGACAAAAAAGACAATAACGAGCCAGCACAGAACAAGTCCGGTAACCGCAAATAGAAGTTGGATAACATGGTGGCTGCCATGGAGTGTACTTGGCCGTGACCCCCAAGGACAAATGAATACCAAAAAGTGATGAACGGGCCATGCCCCTTTCATCCAAAGGGCAGACACGCAGCTAAGGACTGCTTCATGCTCAAGAAGTTTGCTTCTGAGCAGGCTTCAATATCTGGGGATAACAAAGACAAGGACAAGCCAGATTCGGACACAGCCGATGATTGCCAAGACCCCCAGGCTAAGCTCAACCACATCTTTGGAGGGTTGTCTGCATATGAGTCCAAGAGGAAGCAAAAGCTTACAACACGCGAAGTCAACTCGGTCTCTGCAGCAGACGCCCCCCAGTACTTGCGTTGGTCAGAAACGTCAATCATGTTTGACCGCGCAGATCATCCCGATCGGGTTTCTCATCCAGGACGCTATCCACTCATCCTGGACCTGGTCATCAGGAGCATCAAGCTAAAGAAGGTTCTCATCGATGGTGGAAATGCGCTCAACATTCTGTTCGCCAAGACGCTCGACGAGATGAAGATTCCTCGTTCTGAGCTATGGCCGAGCACAGCGCCCTTCCATAGGGTAATCCCCGGCTTGTGTTCTACCCCACTTAGATAGATAACTCTGTCAGTCACTTTTGGCACGCGGGATAATTTCCGTACAGAGAGCATCTGCTTCAAGGTCACCGACTTCGAGATCGCGTATCACGCGATACTCGGATGGCCGGCACTAGCCAAATTCATGGCAGTGCCGCATTACACCTACATGATGCTCAAGATGCCAAGACCAGCTGGAGTTCTTTCTCTTCGTAGCGATGTCAAGAAAGCCTTCACCTGCGACAAGGAGAGCTGCAAGCTGGCTCAATCTCAAGAAGCGGCAGTCGGCCGCAGCAACATTCGACTAGCCGCCACAACAACAAGCGAGGACGATCAAGTTTCGGCAAGAAAAGCAACCAAGTCAGGAATTTCAGCGGACTTTGAAACAAAGAAGATCCCCTGGACCCTTCCGACCCCTCCAAAACTACTCTTGTCGGGACCGGACTCGACCCAAAACAGGAAGACGTGCTCGTCACCTTCCTCTAGGCGAACAGGGATATCTTTGCTTGGAAACCTTCCGATATGCCTGGTGTACCAAGGGAGGTGATCGAGTATTCCGTCAACATCAAGTCGGACGCCAAGCCAGTCAAACAACGACTGCGGCGCTTTGCACAGGACCGCAAAGATGCTATTCGGGAAGAGATAACCAAGCTTATTGTAGCCAGGTTCATCAAAGAGGTCTATCACCTGGATTGGCTCGCAAATCCAGTCTTGGTCTAGAAGAAGAACAGTAAATGGCGCATGTACGTCGACTACACCGACTTGAACAAGGTGTGCCCCAAAGACCCATTTGGTCTACCTAGAATAGATCTGGTGGTGGACTCAACTGTGGGGGGCGAACTTCTCAGCTTTTTCGACTGCTACTCGGGATATCACCAAATCAGCTTAAAGGAGGAAGACTGCCTGAAGACTTCTTTCATCACGCTGTTCGGAGCATCCTACTATATCACCATGCCGTGCGGGTTGAAAAACACTGGAGCAATGTATCAACGTGCAATTTAGTGGTGTTTACACACTCAAATCAGTTGCAATGTGGAGGCATATATTGATGACGTGGTAATCAAGACAAAGTCCAAAGAAGACCTCATCGCCGACTTGGAAGAAACTTTCCAAAGCCTTCAGAGATTCAAGATGAAGTTGAATCCAGAAAAGTGCGCCTTCGGTGTACTATCCGGAAAGCTACTCGGCTTCATCGTATCACATCGAGGCATTGAGGCCAATCCAGAGAAAATCAACGCTATTATGAACATGGCACCCCCAGCTAGCCAGAAGGATGTTCAGAAGCTGACAGGCTGCATGGCGACACTCAGCCGATTCATCTCCCGACTTGGCGAATGGGGCATGCCCTTTTTCAAATTATTGAAGAAAGCGGACAATTTTCAATGGACGCCCGAAGCCCAGCAAGCCTTCGAAGACTTCAAAAAATTTCTCACATCACCACCAGTGTTGGCATTACCTATGCCCCAGGAACCACTAATGTTATATTTGGCCGCAACTACTTAGGTAGTCAGCACGGTGCTAGTAGTTGAGCGATCAGAGCCGAGTCATATACATAAAATACAAAGGCTAGTCTACTTCATCAGCGAGGTCCTAGCCGACTCCAAGATGAGATATCCTCAAGTCCAGAAGCTATTATATGGCCTACTCATCATTGTCCTGAAGTTGGTACACTTTTTTTAGTCGCATCAAATAACTATTGTCACATCGTATCCACTTGGGGACGTCCTACACAACCGCGAGGCCACTGGAAGAATCGCTAAATGGGCGCTCAAGTTGATGGCGTTTGACATCATCTTTCAACCATGGACAGCAATCAAATCTCAAGCTCTAGTCGACTTCGTGGCCGAGTGGACATAAGTCCAGATGACTACAAACATGGATAAGCTAGAGTACTGGACGATGTACTTCGACGGTTCTCTACGATCGGCGGTGCAGGGGTTGGCGTCGTGTTGACGTCACCCACTGGCGAAAAACTCAAGTACATCCTCTAGATTCACTTTCCGGCTTCCCACAGCGTTGCCGAGTACGAGAATTTCATTCACAGGCTTCGCATTGCCATATCACTCGGCATTCGTCCACTGTTCGTGCGCGGGGATTCTCAACTCGTGGTGAGCCAAGTCATGAAAGACTGGACATGTCTCGACGATAATATGGCGGCATGTTGTTTGGAGGTTCGAAAGTTGGAAAACAAGTTCGATGGGCTGAGATAACTCATGTATTGAGACAATACAACGAAGCTGCAGATGAATTGGCCAATATGGGATCCAAACGAGAAGTGGTCCCGACTGGGATTTTTTGTCAAGCAACGATTGGAGCCATCAGTCAAGAAGAAACCAGTGCTTAAACAGTCGGGGGCTGAACCTACCCGGGCAACAAACGAAGTGCTAGACATCTCTCAAGATTGGTGGACTCCAGTTGTCAAATTCCTCTTGGACGACGAACTCCCAGAAGATCGCGGTGAAGCCGAACGCATCAAACATCGAAGCAAATGGTTTCTGGTAGTTGGAGAAGACCTGTACCATCGATGTGCATCTGGTGTCCTCATGCGATGCGTCACACCCGAGGAGGGCAAGCAGATTCTGCAATCGATCCACTCGGGCATTTGTGGCAACCATGCTACATCCTGGACGTTAGCCAGAAATGCATATAGGCAGGGATTCTTCTGGCCGACTGCGGTAACAGATGCTAAAGACATAGTTCAAACATACGAGGAATGCCAATTCTATGCAAGGCAGACACATCTTCCAGCTCAAGAACTTCAAACAATTCCAATCTCTTGGCCCTTTGCAATTTGGGGGCTTGACATGGTTGGGCCGTTCAAAAAAGTGCCAAGAGGGTTCACACACTTGTTCGTCGCAGTGGATAAATTAACCAAGTGGATTGAGGCAAAACCCGTTGCTACCATAACAGCAGCACGAGCAAAGGACTTCATCATGAGTGTTTTATACCGATTTGGGGTTCCTAACCACATCATAACGAACAACGGTACTCAGTTCACTGGTGGCATGTTTCAAGATTTCTGTGATGACTTTGGCATCAAGACCTGTTATACTTCTGTGGTATACCCACGGAGCAATGGGCAGGTCAAGCGTGCTAATGGCATGGTCTTACAAGGTATCAAGGCTAGGGTGTTCGACCGATTACAACCATATGTGGGGCGGTGGGTACAAGAACTCCCATCCGTTCTCTGGTCTCTAAGAACCACGCTTAGTCGGGCAGCAGGGCAATCCCATTTCTTCCTAGTCTACGGTGCTGAGGCTGTGTTACCAACTAAGTTGGAGTTCGGCTCTCCACGAGTTCGGGCCCACTCAAAAGACAAATCAAATGAAGCCCGATTGGTCGAACTCAATCAGTTGGAGGAAGCGAGGGATATCACAACTATCCAGTCAGCAAGGTATCTTCAAGGCCTGCGCCGTTATCACAGTCAACATGTCCGTGGCCACGCCTTTTTGGTGGGAGATCTTGTCTTGAGAAAAATACAAACCACCAAAGACAGGCATAAACTATCCCCTTTGTGGGAACGACCGTTCATTATTGCTGAGGTGACACGTTCGGGAGCCTACCGATTGAAGATTGATTACGGTTCCCTCATCAACAACTCATGGAATATAGAACAACCATGTCCTTTTTATACTTGAGTCTTGTTTTTTCTCTCTACATATATACAAAGTTTTTTCTTTGATTCACTACATCGCTTGTTTCAACCGAGTAGTGAGTCGGGGGCTACATGTATTATGAGTCTTGTTAATAAAATTCGAGCTTGTTTTATCTAAGTCAAGAAGTTCTACAACGATTATGCTAAGTTTGCCCGAGTATAGTTTTCAGCAGAGAATGTTTTTTCTTAAGTTCTTATTGATCTACTTGGTGCAAACTACATAGTCGGGTAAAATTGATGACGACTCATAATAAGCATGTACTCGATAGCATCATACAGATATTTACAAATGTCTTTACAAAAGTTATATACACCGACTACATAATTGTTTGTTCTTACATAGCCAGGTCCTTTGCTATGGCCTCCGTAGTCAGCCTCACCTGGCTAATCAGCTCCAGTGCCTCTTTGGGAGTTGTCTCCTCGGCAAAGCCCTCACCAATAGCCTCAATATCAACCCTAGGGTATATTGACTTGGTCATGGCAAGAGTTTGGGTAATGTCGGCAGCTACACACTCATCCGAGTACTTCTTCAAGATACTTGGAGCTTCGCTAAGGCGTGCCTGCACCTAGGAGACGGTACTGGAGCTGGTACTAGGATGGTGAGGTTCCATAATGTCAAGGAGCCCTTTCACGGATTCGACAAGGATTTCCCGTGACTTCTTGACGATCTTGATCTCCTCTGCAAAGGCATTAAACTAGATCTAGGCATTAGCTTTTGAAGCTGTTCAGATTCATCAACAAGAATACTTGTTAGCCAAGACATGCAGTCGGAGCAACAAGAAGACGAGGTAAGATCATTGTCAAGCAGGAGACTTACTCGCATAGTCGGCCTCTACTTTGGCTTTTGCCTTCTCCACCTCGGCTTTGGCCTTCTCTATTTCCTTCAGCTTGTTATCTTGTTGTTTTTTCTCCTCTGCCTGGGTTTTCAACTCGGCTTCGAGGGCTGCAAATCAACACAGTCAAGAACTCAGGATTGCAGTCAAAGCTCAACAAGGCAGTCAGGAATCAACAACGCTGGAGAAGTACTACTCTGGATTTACCTGGGAGGACAATACAGAAGACTTACTTCTGATCTTCTCGGCTAGAGCCCAGTTTTCGTCCCTGAGCTTATCAACTAATCCCCTTAGCCATGTCTCCCTTTCTTGGCTAGTCCACTCCAGGTCGTCCTTGGCGACCTAGAGCTGGTTCAGTCGTTGGAGATGGGGAGTGAGCTCGGTTAGGACTTTATTTATCTTTTCCGAGCGATCGACGATCTTCTGCTCAGAACAAAACAGAGGAAAATAGAGTCAAGAGGCAGAGTACCAGGTCAATGGAAACTATCCAGAACTCAACATGGCAAGATTCGCTACATACCTGGACTCCCCTGGACGCGGCAATTACAGCACGTAGAAGAACTTCGTGCTCTCTCGATGTTGCTTGCTCATCATTCTCGTAGCTCTCCGCAACTCCCTCGGGGGTGACCCAATGAAAGGTTCTCGGGAAGTTGCGCGGAGTGGCTTCGAGCCGGGGGAGGTCTACTTCATCAGAAGACGACGACGATATTGCTGGTGATGGGGTCCTGGCCCTGGACTCGGTAGCTGCAAGGGCTTCAGTGACTTGTTCGGGGGCTGGAATAACAACTACAGTGCTTGTTTCCTGGTTGGCCGACACTAGCGATCCTGTTGTCAGGGCTGCTTTAGCTTTAGCAGCTGGCACAGTCTCTGGCTCGGCTGGGATTGGCATGGTGACAGGAGATGCTGGCATAGTCCCCTTGGGATCTATGTCAACTCGTTTCGTGCATAATATATTAGATTTCAAGACATTATCACATTATTCAAGATTCTTGGAAGATTGAAGATTGCTTACCTCTTGGAAGTCTTGAACTTTCACGAGGGAGCTCCAGAAGATATCGGCGGCGAATAGCTGCTGGCTGTCGGGCCAATTGGCGCGGTAGTCAGCAGTGGCGATTTGGCTCCAGTCGGCTCTGTTCCTAGAGCAGCCGACTGGGGTGTTGAGGTACTCGGCGGTGCAGCCCTTGGGCTCAATGTCGCTGATCTTGTACTCGACAGAGCTGCCCTTGGGCTCGATGTTGCTGATCTAGAGCTTGACAGCGCTAGCCTTGGACTTGATGTTGCTGGCCTCGGGCTTGGAGACACCGGTCTTGGGCTTGGCAACCTAGGAGCTAAACTAGCGGGGTCCTTGATCTTCGGGCTCCTTGGCACTGCACTCGGCATGTTTGTTTTCTTCTTGCCTGGGTCTTCAAATGATTTCTTCCCAGCCCTCTTGGAGCTGGGTTAGGCAGTGGAAGGACTAGTTGGCCTCTTCTTCGTTTTGGTGGCCGGCTGAGTTTGGGAGTCATCATCAAACTCCTCACAATCCTACAAGTGTTTCAACGACATGCATCATGCATTGCAGAACAATTCAAGATAGACATCCGCAAACATTCATCACAGAAGGATAAAGATTAATCAAGATTACCTGTGGCAGAGGCCTGTTCTGGCTATAGGGCGTGGTGGCATGCTCTGCGTCTTCAGTTTCCACCACCCTGTTAACAAAAAAGCCAAGCAAGGCATCGGTGACCTTGCCCCTATCAGCCAAATTAGGATATTCATGGCTGGGATCATCTTTGCCCTGATAATCCCAACCGAAGTGGCTCCTAAGCTTCAAAGGCCTGGTGCGGCGGTTCAAGAAACATCTCGTCACCCAGGGACTGGTTAGCCCCGAGCTCTTCAACTGATCTATTTTCTCCATTAGTTGGTATACTTGGCCCATCTCTTCATAGCTTGGCACTGAAGACCAGCTGGGCAGAACCGCTGGTGGGGAACCAGTGAAAGGGGGCAGAGAAGATTCGAGATTAGAATAGTAGAACCATTCTCTATGCCAGCCCTTGAGGGAGGTTTTCAAAGGAACATGGAGATAGATTTTCTTCATTTCGTTCCTGAGTTGGAGACTAGCTCCCCCAATGACCTAAACTTTATTTTTGGATGGCTGGGGCTTGATATGGAAAAGATATCAGAAAAGATTGAAATGGAGCTTTACCCCTAGAAAAGCTTCACACAAGGTGGTGAAGATGGAGATTTGCAGGATAGAGTTGGGATTCAGATTCACCAACTCTATTTGATAAAAAGAAAGAAGTTGGCAAAGAAAATCTAAAGAGGGAAGGGCAAGACCATGATCGAAGAAAGAGGTAAAGACAACACTCTCACCAGATTGGGGCGCCGACATCGATTCCCCTTCAATGGGGTGCCAATGGATGAAATCATGTCGTTGCAATCTCAGCTTTTTCTCCATGTACTTCAGCTTCAACGAACCGCAGTCCAAAATCAACCAAGCCCCGGCGGACATCTCTGGGATCTCAAACGAGGCTCCCGGCATTGCTGGGAGTGAGGGGATTTGGGGGGAAAAGCTTGGGGAGGTTTGGAATGGATTCGACAGAGTGGAATCGCATGGGTCTCAAGTGGGGGCGCGAGCTATTGGGAACCCTAGCGAGCAAGAGCATGAAAAGTTGGGCGTAGAGTTGGAAGACAAAACGATTAGCGGATTGGAGAAGATGAGGGAATCTTTTCTCTATCTCCCCGCTTTTATAGAGCCTATGCTGATAAGTGGGCTTAGGCTGGCAAATTTAGTATTGGGCCACAAGATATGAGTTTCCAAATGGCATGCTCTATTGGGCCGACTGCTGGTTGTGTTAAAATCACAGTGCAGATGCTGTTTATAGAAACTGATTAAATAATCAGATATGTTTCATGAAAGCCTAATTGCTGAACACATGTGTTCAGATATTTGAATTATTTACCAGGTATTGAGGATACATCCTTATAAAGATCGATAGTTGGTCTCCATTAAAATTGGGGATGCAGATATCTCTCAAGTACACTTGACCACATATTGGGTTAAAATCCATTACATGGTACCCGGCTTAATTACATGCTTAGCCAACAATTGCCCTGACCAAAAATTATTCTAGCTGACATGATGCTGAAGAGTCTACATACTGTGTAGTATACTACTCTGGAAAGATTATAAGGTTAATGATCTTTGACTTTATATTTAATTATTTCACAATTAAGCACAAAGTCAGGGGCTACACCTAATAGGTGCGCCTATTCGGCGCACACCATTCATATTTTAACATGAAGCCCTTCATAGCGTCGTTGCTAGCTGACATGAAGCAAAACTCAGGAGAAGAAGCACTTGGACAAAGAGTACTCGGGAGCAATGCACTTGGGAATTTTTCATTGGGGAGGATGAGCACTCGGCATCAGCTATAACTCTACTATGAAGGTCTTAGGGGCTGCTGTGGAGGCCATGGGCCCCAGGTACCTCATGAGAAGCATTTGGGCCACTCAGACAGAGGATGGGCCTAACCTTGTAATTTGAGATACAATAGGACTCGGCATACATAACCTTGTACGACAAGGAAAGGATATAGTCCTAGTCAGGCACGTTGAATTCCTAGAAGGAAATCCCTTGGTCGGAGTCCGACTGGGATTCCTACCCTGTAACCCTGTCCCCTGGTATATAAGGGGAGACAGGGTGCCCCCTGAGGGCAGATCAGAAGAAGTGCAATCTCACCAGAGAAACCTCAAAGGCAATATAGCACAACTGGACGTAGGGTATTAGCTCATCTCGAGGGCCTGAACCAATATAAATTGTTCGTGTTCCTTTGAAGTCATCAAGTTTAGGTCTCACGAGTAGCCCTATATTATTATTGCCTGTGTAAAACATCGACATATGCTATCCAATTGTTTGCAGGACTGTGAGGAGTTCGATAATGACTCCTAGGATCAGCCAGCCACGAAGTCGAGGAAACGGCCGACCAGCCCTTTTGCCCCCAACCTAGCTCCAAGAGGGTTGGAAAGAAACCAATTGAGGACCCAGGCAAGAAGAAGAGCACGCCGAGTGCAGCACAGGGGAGCTTGAAGATCAAAGGCCCTATTAGCTCAGCCCCCAAACCGCCAAGCCCGAGGCCAATCCCGTCGAGTGCCTCGACCCCCTAGTCGGCTGTGTCAGGCACAGAGCCGACTGGGGTCAAATCGCCTCTGCCAACTGCTGCACTGACTGGCCCGACAGCCGGTGGCTCTCCGCTGCCGAGCAGGCTATCAAGCCCCTCGCCGACATCTTCAGGAGTGCCTCTATGGAAATTCAAGACTTCCAAGAGGTAATAAAAAATCTTCAATCTTCTAAGACGCCTGAATGTTGTTGCAATGTCTTGATCTTTGATAATCTGCACAGGAAGCGAAGTGACATAGATCCCAAAGGGACTACGCCACTAACCCCCACTGCCGCTGAGCCCATCCCGGCCGAGCCAGAATCCATATTGCCACCGGCCAAGCCAGAGGCCACCCCAGCTACCGTAGTTGAGGTGGTCCCAACGTCAGAGCTGCCATCATCGCTGGCCAGGAAGCAGAAGCAGAGGCTGCAGCTCCATCCCCTGAGTTGATTCCCGAAGCCCTTGCAGTCGTTGAGCTAAGGGCCAGGACCCCATCGCCAGTAGTATTGATGTCTTTTGGTGACAGCGATCTCCCCAAGCTCGAAGCCCCTCCACCGAACTTCACCAAAACGTTCTATTGGGTTACCTCTGACGGAGTGGCAGAGAGCTTCGAGCACGACAAGCTAGCAGCTTGAGAGAGAGAACAGATCTAATGTATGCTGCAATCGCTGCGTCAAAGGGAATCCAGGTATGTTGCGAATCTTGCCATGTTGCTTGATTGACAATTTCTGCAGATCTGATACTCTACCTATTGACTCCGATTTCCATTGGTCTCTTTTGAGCAGAAGGTCATCGACCGCTTGGAAAAGATGAGCAGTCTTGACCGAGCTCGCTCCTCAGCTACAACAACTACGCTAGCTCCAGGTGGCCAAGGATGACCTGGAGCGAACTAGCCAAGAAAGGGAGACATGGCTGAGGGGGGTCTGTAGACAAGCTCAGGGATGAAAACTGGGCCCAGGCTGAAAAAAATCAGAAGTAAGTCTTCTGTACTGCACTTCCAAGTGAATCCCGAGTACACTTCTTTGCGTTCTTGAGTCTTGGTTGTCTTGCTGAGCCTGGACCGCAATCTCAAGCTCTTGGCTGTTTCATGTTGCAGCCCTTGAGGCTGAGTTCAATGCTCATACCAAGGAAAAAGAACGCCTGGAGAAGGAGTTGAAGAAGGTGGAAAAGGCCAAAGCCAAGGTGGAGGACGACTATGCCAGTAAGTCTCCCGCTTACCATGAACTTGGACTGACTACAAGTTACTCTGACTGGTTTTCTTGGTTAACTCAGATACTTGTCGACCTCAGCGAAGCCCCGAGTATCTTGAAGAAGTACTCAGATGAGCAGGTTGCTGTTGGCATTGCCCAGGCTTTCGCGATGACCAAATGAATCTACCTCAGGGTAGACGTCGAGGCCATTGGTGAGGGTTTTGCCGAGGGGACGACTCCTGAAGAGGCACTGGAGCTAATCAGCCAGGTGAGGGCAACCTTGAAGACAATAGCCAGAGACCACGGTCGGCTAGAAAAAACCCTGCCTATAAGCCTTTCTGACTAACATCCTAGATGCAGCATGGTTGCCACAGATACCCGATTGAATCGACTGTAGAATCTGCTAGCCCTCCTCGGATGTGATGTAGCGCATGAGGACCTCAGGATGCACTTCGACGATAAAGGTCTTCTCCAACTATAAGGAAACATTTGCTTCGGCGTTTAATCCACTCAGCTTTACTGCGATCTTCTGGGAGTTTGTCGTCCAAGAGGAATCTGTAGATTGCAGTCCACCAATCTTCAGAGATAATTAGCACTTCGCTTGTTGCCGGGGTAGATTCATCCCCCGACTGCTCGAGCACTGGTTTCTTCTTAACGGATGCTCCAATAGTTGTTCGACAAAAATCCCGGTCGGGACTACTTCTCGTTTTGATCCCATGTTGGCCAATTTATCTGCAGTTTCGTTGTACTGTCGTAATACATATGTAATTTCCAGCCCATCGAACTTTTTTTCTAGCTTTCATACCTCCTGATAATACGCCACCATATTATCGTCGAGACACGTCTAATCTTTCATAACTTGGTTGATTACTAGTTGAGAATCCCCGCGTACGACCAGTTGGCGGATGCCGAGTGATATTGCGATGCAGAGCCCATGGATGAGTGCCTCGTACTCAGCAACATTGTGGGAAGCAGGAAAGTGAATCTGGAGAACATACTTCAATTTTTCGTCAGTAGGTGACGTCAGAACAACGCCAGCCCCTGCTCCATCGATCCATAGAGAACCATCGAAGTACATCGTTTAGTATTTTAGCTTGTCTGTATTTGTAGCCGTCTGAACTGCTGTCCACTTGGCCAGGAAGTCTGCTAAAGCTTGAGACTTGATTGCTGTCCAGGGTTGAAAGATGATGTTAAACGCCATCAACTCGAGCGCCCATTTAGCGATTCGGCCAGTAGCTTTGTGATTGTGTAGGACATCCCCAGGTGGATACGATGTGACGATAGTTACTTGATGCGACTGAAAATAGTGCACCAACTTCTGAATAGTTATGAGTAGGCTGTACAGCAGCTTCTGGACTTGAGGATATCTCATCTTAGAGTTAGCTAAGACCTTGTTGATGAAGTAGACTGGCTTCTGTATTTTTTGTATATGCCCTAGCTCTGCCCGCTTGACTACCAGCACCGTGCTGACTACCTGAGCAGTTGCCGCCAGATACAATATTAGTGGTTCCTGGGGCATGGGTGATGCCAACACTGGTGGTGATGTGAGAAATTTTTTGAAGTCTTCGAAGGCTTGCTAGGCTTCAGGTGTCCATTGAAAATTATCTGCTTTCTTCAATAGTTTGAAAAAGGGCATGCCCCGTTTACCAAGTCGGGAGATGAATCGGCTGAGTGCCGCCATGCAGCCTGTAAGCTTCTAGACATCCTTCTGGCTAGTCGAGGGTGCCATATTCATGATAGCGTTGATTTTCTCTAGATTGGCCTTGATGCCTCGATGTGATATGATGAAGCCAAGTAATTTCCCGGACGGTACTCCGAATGCACATTTTTCCTGGTTCAACTTCATCTTGAATCTCCGAAGGCTTTGGAAAGTTTCCTCCAAGTCGGTGATGAGGTCTTCCTTGGCTTTTGTCTTGATTACCATGTCGTCGACATACGCCTCCACGTTTCACCCGAGTTGAGTGTGAAGACACCGCTGGATTGCTCATTGATATGTTGCGCTAGCGTTTTTCAATCCGAACGGCATAGTGACATAGCAATATGCTCCAAACGGCGTGATAAAATAAGTCTTCAAGCAATCCTCCTCCTTCAAGCTTACCTGGTGATGGCCTAAGTAACAATCGAGAAAGCTGAGTAACTCACACTCCGCGGTTGAATCGGCCACCTGATCTATTCTTGGTAGACCAAATGGGTCCTTGGGGCATGCTTTGTTTAAATCGGTGTAGTTGACGCACATGTGCCATTTACCATTTTTCTTCCGGACCAAAACTGGGTTTGCCAGCCAATTCGGGTGATAGACCTCTTTGATGAACCCGGCTGCAAGGAGTTTGGTTATCTCCTCTCGAATAGCATCTTTGCGGTCTTGTGCGAAGTGCCGTAGTTGTTGTTTGATTGGTTTGGCGTCCGGCTTGACGTTGAGGGAGTGTTCGATCACCTCCCTTGGTACACCAAGCATGTCAGAAGGTTTCCAAGCAAAAATATCCCTGTTCGCCTGGAGGAAGGTGACGAGCTCGTCTTTCTATTTGGAGTTGAGTCTGGTCCCGACAAGCGTAGTTTTGGAGGGGTCGGAAGGGTCCAGGGGGATCTTTTTAGTTTCAGAATCCACTGAAATTCCCAACTTGGCTGCTTTTTTCGCCGGAACTTGATCGTCCTCGTTTATTGTTGTAGTGGCCAGTCTGATGTTGTTCCTCCCGACTGCCGCTTCGTGTGATTGGGCCAGTTCGTAGCTCTCCTTGTCGCAGGTGAAGGCTTGCTTGACATCATTGAGAAGGGAAAGCACTCAAGCTGGTCCTGGCATCTTGAGCATCATATAGGTATAATGCCGCACTGCCATGAATTTGGCGAGTGTCGGCCGTCTGAGTATAGCGTGATATGTAGTCTCGAAGTCGGCGACCTCAAAGCAGATGTTCTCTATGTGGAAGTTCTTCCGCATGCCAAATGTGACTGGCAGAGTGATCTATCCGAGAGGGGTAGAAGACAGGCCGGGGATTACCCCATGGAAGGGCGTTGTACTCGGCCGTAGCTCGGAGCGAGGGATCTTCATCTCGTCGAGCGTCTTGGCGAACATAATATTGAGAGCACTTCCTCCATCGATGAGAACCTTCTTCAATTTCATGCTTCCTATAACCAGATCCAAGACGAGTGGATAATGTCCTGGATGAATGACCCGATCGAGGTGATCCACGCGGTCAAACGTGATTGGTGTTTCTGACCAACACAAATACTAGGGGGTGTCTGCCGAGACCGAGTTGACCTCACGTGCTGTTAGCTTCTGCTTTCTCTTGGACTCGTATGCTGTCAGCCCTCCGAAGATGTGGTTGAGCTTAGCCTGGGGATCTTGGTAGTCACCAGCTGCGCCCGGATCTGGCTTGTTCTTGTCTTTGTTGCTGCTAGATGTTGACGTTTGCTCGGAAACAAACTTTTTGAGCATGAAGCAGTCCTTGGCCATGTGTTTGCCCTTTGGGTGAAAAGGGCATGGCCCGTTCATCACCTTTTGGTACTCATCTATCCTCGGGGGTCGCGGCCGAGTACGCTCCACAGCGGCCACCACATTGTCCAACTTGCGCTTGCGGTTGCCGGACTTGTTCTGTGCTGGCTTGTCATTATCTTTCTTGTCCTTCTATCGGGGCTCCTTCTTGTCGTCCAGGGCCTCGGCGATTGTGTCTGTCGAGTTGGCATACTTGTTGGCCATGTCAAATAGGGCTTTGATAGAAGTCGAAGGCTTTTGAGTGAATTTGGCGATGAATGGGGTGTCTCTGACTCCCTTACGGAAGGTTGTGAGGACGACCTCGTCCTTGATCTTTGGGGTTGAGTTCCTTTTCTTAGAAAATCTCTTAATGAAATCTCGAAGAGACTCGTTCTTCCTTTGATGGCATTCATATAAGTCGTACTCGGACGATGGCCTCTCGTATGTCCCTCGAAATTGGTGATGAAACGTTCCCGGAGTTCTCCTCAGGAGCCGATTGATCTCTTGGGAAGTCCTATCAGCCATGTCCTCGCCGAGTCGGCTAGAGCGACTAGGAGGTAGTTAGCCATGGCTTTGTGATCTCCTCCCGCTGCTTGGATCGCCAGAGTGTAGACTGTGAGTCAAGACTCAGGGTTGGTCTTCCCATTGTACTTTTCAATTCCAGTCGGCTTGAAGCCTGATGGCCAGTCAACTTGTTGCAGCTCGTGGGTGAAGGCCGGTACTCCTTCATCTATGTGAGGACTCCGACTTCGACTACGGCGGTGAAACCGCTCATGGTGCAGGCCGAAGCGCTCGTTCTTGTTTTCTAGTCGGCGCCGCTAGTCTTCCTCACATTCAAGGCATCGGGCGTTGATGTCCTGCTGGAGATCGCGTTGTAGTCGGCCTAGGGCATCCTGGAAATCTCGGCGATCATTTTGATGTCACCGGAGTCGATCATTGTTTGGGTTGCCAAGTGACGTGTGGTGCGACTCCGCGTATTGCTGACTAGAGCCAGCCGCCCGTCGTCGTGCTGAGGCAGATGAGACCGCCATAGCAGAAGCCGTCCTATTAGACGGTATCAGGGTGTCTCCCAACTATTGTCGCTGCTGGCATGTAGCAACGGTGACCATGGCTTTGATCCTCACAATTATCGGGGTGGCCTGGTGATCAGGCCCAAACTGTAACGTATCCAGTAAGGTAGCAGCGGCCATCACGTTCTGTTGAGGAGTTACGAAGATGTCATGGTCGCCAACTCGGGTTTGGAGGATCTCCTATTGAGCAGTGCGCCCAGCCTTGCGTCGATTGTCGTTGCGAGCATCAGGCTCGGCCTACAGGTGTCTAGCGTCCTCCTCCTGCTATTCACGTAGTCGGCGGGCTTTCTCTTCTTGCAAATCGCATTGTCGGTGTGCCTCCTGAGTAGGAGTTGAGCCCTTGGATGTCGTGTAGACTTCATGTGATGGAGAGAAGCTCGCCGTATTGCTGTCCGACTGAGAGTCGGAGTTAGAATAGTTGAGGGGGGGTAATTACAACTCCGACCTCCCTAGATCCAATCTCGAGCGGCTCTGGGCCGTGTCCGAGTTGAACTCCAAGGGATCGGGTTTGCCACGTCAGATGCAGATTAAAGATATCCACGGCGTTGCCGAGTCCGAACAGGAGATTGACAATCTCCTCCTCTCTTAGTCTGATCTCGGCTGGCTTGAGACCGAGTCCGAGTCGAACACCGAAAGGAAGAGTTGTCCCTGGACCCGAGCGTCTTGGTTGCCACAGCATGTCACCAAAGATTGCTGTAGCATTGCGTAGGCCGACTGGCGCGGAGTCGGCTTGGTGCGTGGCTGATCGAATCGAAACCGAGTCGGACAGGGTGAGATTGCCGAATTCATCAGCAATGAAGTCGAGGCTCCCGAAGCTAATCATCTGCCCAGGGGAGATGTTGAAGCCATCGACTACGGTGATTGGATCCATCAGGCTTGATGAAGATGATCTCGATGATTCCCCTACCTAGTGTGTCAACTGTCGGTGTTTTATATCGGCAATAAGAATATAGGGCTACTCATGAGACATAAAATTGATGGATTGCAAAGAAACATGAAACAATTTATCCTGGTTTAGGCCCTCGATGTGAGGTAATACCCTACTTCCAGCTGTGGTGTATTACCTTTGAGGTTTCTTTGGTGAGATTATATGAGTTCTGGTGCTTCTGCCCTCAGGGGGCACCCTGCCTCCCCTTATATACCGAGGAGACAGGGTTACAAAGTAGGAATCTCAGTCATACTTTGACCAAGGGATTTCCTTCTAAGAATACAACGTACCCGACTAGGACTATATCCTTTTCTTATCGTACAAGGTAATGTATGCCGAGTCCTGTTGTATCCCTAATTAAAAGGTTAGGCCCATCCTCTGTCTAAGCGACCTTAATGCTTCTCGTGAGGTACCCGGGGCCATGGCCTCCACAACCAAGCTCCTTGCACCCGGGTTCATCAAAGAGGTCTATCACCTGGATTGACTGGTGTTGATGTTTTACACCAGTAATAATAATATGGGGCTACTCGTGAGACCTAAACTTGATGGATTTCAAAGGAACACGAAACAATTTATATTGGTTCAGGCCTTTGAGATGAGGTAATACCCTACTTCCAGTTGTGGTGTATTGCCTTTGAGGTTTCTCTGGTGAGATTCTGTTATGCTCTCAAGGGGACGCCTTGCCTCCCCTTATATACCGAGGAGACAGGGTTACAAGGTAGGAATCCCAGTCAGACTCCGTCCAAGGGATTTCCTTGTAGGAATACAACGTGCCCGACTAGGACTATATCCTTTCCTTGTTGTACAAGGTAATGTATGCCGAGTCCTATTTTATCCCTAATTACAAGATTAGGCCCATACTCTGTCCGAGTGGCCTTAATGCTTCTCATGAGGTACCTGGGACCCATGGCCTCTACAGTAGCCCCTGAGACCTTCATAGTTGAGTCATAGCTGATGCCGAGTACTTATTCTCCATGGTGAAGAATTCCTGAGTGCATTGCTCCTGAGTACTCATTATCCAAGTGCTTCTTCTCCTGAGTACTGCTTCATGTCAGCTGGCAACGAGGCTATGAAGGGCTTCATGGAAATAGATGAATAATATGCGCCAAGTAGGCACACCTATTAGGTGTAGCCCCGACTTTGTGCTTAATTGTGAAACAATTAAACATAAAGTCAAAGATCTCTAACCCTTTAGTCCTTCCTGAGTAGTGTACTACTCGAAAATTAGACTCTTCAGCATCATGTCAGCTGGAAGAATTTTTGCTCAGGGCAATTGCTGGCTAAGCATGTAAGACGAGTACCACTTTATGGATTTTAACCCAATATGTGGTCAGGTGTACTTGAGAGATACCTGGATCCCTAATTTTAATGGAGACCAGCTATTGATCCTTATAAGGATATATCCTCAATACCTGGTAAATAATTCAGATATCTGAACACATGTGTCCAGCAATTAGGCTTTCATGAAGCATGTCTGATTATTTAATCGGTTCTTGTAAAATAACACTTGCATCACGATTTTAATGCGACCAGCGGGCAACCCAATAGGGCAAGCTATTTAAGAACTCATATCTTTGGCCTACTACCGAATAAGTCGGCCCAAACTAACCTACCCAGCGCAGCTTTATGAAATCCGGAGATTTTGATCATTGCTCAACCTGCCCATTGCTCTGGGAGTGTGCCACCAAATCATAGCAGATTTTTATGCCGAAGTGTCGAGGCCATGGGCCCCGGGTACCTCATGGGAAGTATTTGGACTACTCGGACAGAGGATGGGCCTAACCTTGTAATTAGGGATACAATAGGACTTAACATACATTACCTTGTATGACAAGAAAAAGGATATAGTTTTAGTCGGGCATGTTATATTCCTAGAAGGAAATCTCTTGGTCGGAGTTCGATTGGGATTCCTACTCTATAACCCTGTCCCCCGGTATATAAGGGGAGGCAGGGCGCCCCCTGAGGGCAACTATCAGAATCTCACCAGAGAATGGGTATTATCTCATCTTGAGGGCCTGAACCAGTATAAATTGTTTCGTGTTCCTTTGTAGTCTATCAAATTTAGGTCTCATGAGTAGCCCCATATTATTATTGCCGATACAAAACATCGACTGTTGGCGTGCCAGGTTGGGGCATCGGCGAGATCATCTTCGACAAGCCTGATGGATTCAACCAGCGGAGTCGATGGCATCAACTTCTTCCCAAGGCAAACAATCACCTTCGGGAGCCTCGACTTCGTCGCTGACAAGTTTGGCAACCTCACCCTGTCCGACTCGGACCTGATCTGATCGGTCAGGGACCAAGCCGACTCCGCGCCGGTCGGCCCACGTAATGCTGCAGTGATTCTCGTCGACATGCTGCGGCAATCTTCAACATGCCTGGGCCTCGGCACAACTCTTTCTTTCGGTGTTCGACTCAAACTTGGCCTCGAGCCGGCTGAGATTGGGCTAAGAAAGGAGCAGATCGTCAATCTCCCGTTCGGACTCGGCGACGCCACAGATATCTTCAATCAACATCCGATGCAGCAAACCCCATCACCTGGAGTTCGACTCGGATATGGCCCAGAGCCGCTCGAGATTGGATCTAGGGAGGTCAGAGTCATAATTACCCCCATCAACTACTCTGATTCTGACTCCAAGTTGGACAGCAGTTTGGCAAGTTTCTCTCCACCACGCAAAGTCTTCATGGCGTCCAAGGGCTCAACTCCCACTCAGGAAGCACGCCGACTACGCGATCAACAAGAGGAGGAGGCCTGCCGACTACAGGAGGAAGACGTAAGATGCCTACAGGCCGAGCGTGATGCTCACAACGATGATGTACGCAAGGCTGGGCAAACTACTCAACAGCAAATCCTCCAAACCCGAGTCGGCGACCACGACGTTTTCGTAACTCCTCAACAGAATGTTGCGGCCGCTGCAACTCTATTAGATATACTACAATTTGGGCCTAATCACCAGGCCACCCCGACGATAGGAAGGATTAAAGCCATGATCACCGCTGCTGCATGTCAGCAGCGCCAACAGTCAAGCGACACTCTCATACCAACCAACAGGTCGGTTTCTCCAACGGTGGTTTCATCTGCCTCAATGCGACGCCAAACGGCCGGCTCCAATCAGCCGCACACGGAGTCACGCCCCACATCACTCAATAACCACAATAACGACCGGTGGTGCCGATATCAAGACGACCGTTGGGACAACCAGGATCTCTAAGGCGAACTATGGCGTGATCTTCTGCAAGACATCAACGCTCAACACCGCGAACGTGATGAAGATGAGCATCATCGACTGGAAGACGAGAATGAGCGCTTCAGCCTCCCCCACGAGCGGTTTCACCGCCGTAGTCGGAGTCGGAGTCCTCATACAGATGAAGGAGTACCGGCCTTCACCCAGGAGTTGCAACAAGTCGACTGGCCGCTAGGCTTCAAGCCGACTGGAATTGAAAAATACAACGGGAAGACCAACCCCGAGTCCTGGCTCACAATTTATACTCTGGCAATCCGTGCAGCTGGAGGGGATCACAAGGCCATGGCTAACTACCTCCCAGTCGCTCTAGCCGACTCGGGGTGGACATGGCTAACAGGATTTCCAAAGAGGTTAATCGGCTCCTGGGAGAACTCCGGGAATACTTCATCGCCAACTTCTAGGGAACTTACAAGAGGTCATCTTCTGAGTACGATCTGTATTAGTTGCATCAAAGGAAGAACGAGTCTCTTCGTGATTTTATCAAAAGATTTTCTAAGAAGAGAAATTCGATCCCAATGATCAAGGATGAGGTCATCATCGCCACCTTCTGTAAGGGAGTCAGAGACACCCCGTTCATTGCCAAGTTTACTCAAAAACCTCCCACTTCTGTCAAAGCTCTTTTTCGCATGGCGAATAAATACGCCGACTCGGATGACGCAGTTGCTGAGGCCCTCGATGACAAGAAAAAGCCCTGGCAGAAGGACAGGAAAGACAATGACGAGCCAGCACAGAACAAGTCCGGCAAACTCAAGCGGAAGTCGAACAATGTGGTGGCTGCTGTGGAGCGTACTCGGCCGCGACCCTCAAGGACAGACGAGTACCAAAAAGTGATGAACGGGCCATGCCCATTTTATCCAAAGGGCAAGCACGCGGCTAAGGATTGCTTCATGCTCAAGAAGTTTGCTTCCGAGCAGGTGTTGATGTTTTACACCGGCAATAATACTATGGGGCTACTCGGCGAAGGGAAATCCGATGGATTGCAAAGGAACACGAGAGAGTTTTATACTGGTTCAGGCCCACGATGTGAGGTAATACCCTATGTCCAGTTGTGGTGGTATTCCTTTGAGGTGTTTGTAGATCGATGATCTTCTGTGTTGTTCTGCCCTCAAGGGGCGCCCTGCCTCCCCTTATATACTGGGGGGCAGGGGTACAGGATAAGGATCCTAGCTGGATACGGCCAAGGGATTTCCTTCTTAGAGATAGAAACTTATCCGACTAGGACTCTGTTTTCCCTATTGTACAAGGTAATGACTGCCGGGTGCTATCTTATCTCTAACTGCATGATCCGGCCCATCCTCTATCCGAGTGGCCCATATGCTGGTGGTGAGGTACCCGGGGCCCATGGCCTCCACAGTAGCCCCTGAGACCTTCATAGTCGAGTCACAGCTGATGTTGAGTGCTCATCCTCCACAGTGAAGATTGCCCGAGTGTATTACTCCTGGGTACTCTTTGTCCGAGTGCGTCTTCTTCCCGAGTCCTGCTTCATGTCAGCTGGCAGCGAGACTATGAAGGGCTTCATGTAGATGTATGAATAGTGTGCGCCGAATAGGCGCACCTATCAGGTGTAGCCCCCGACTTTGTGCTTAATTGTAAAAACAATTAAATATAAAGTCAAAGATCTTTAACCTTGTAGTCTTTTCCAAGTAGTATATTACTGGTATATGAGACTCTGCGGTATCATATCAACCGGAATATGATTTATAGTCTTGCCGAGTAGAATACTACTCGTATATAGGACTCTTCGACTTCATGTCAGTCGGAATATGCGTTTATAGTCTTGCTGAGTAAGATGTTACTCGTATATGGGACTCTTCAGCTTCATGTCAGCTAGAAAAAGGGGTTTTATAGTCTTTCCCGAGTGGTGTCCCACCCGGAAGCTAGACTCCTCCGCATCATGTCAGCGAGAATGAGAAATTTATAGTCTCTCCCGAGTAGTGCACTACTCGAGAGTTAGACTCTTTAGCGTCATGTCGGCTGGAATAATGTTGCTCATGGCAACTTATGGCCATGCATGTAGACCAAGTACCACTTTATGAAAAATAAATCCATTGCGTGGTTAGGTGTACTCGAGAGAGATACCTGCATCCTCAATTTTAATGAAGACCAGCTTGTGATCCTTGTAAGGATATATCCTCGAGACCTGGTGGATAAAACAGATACCCAAACATATATGTTTAGCAATAAGGCTCTCATGAAGCATATCAGTTTACCTCATCGGTTCCTGTTGGTAGCACCAGCGCTATAATTTCAACTCAGCCTGCGGGCGGCCCACATGGAGCATGCTACTGTAGGAACTCATATCTTGGTGGCCCAATACCGACTGTACGGCCCAAGCCTGTTAGTCGGTTTTCGGCTCTATAAAAAGCGGGGAGAGAGAAAAGATTCCCTCATCTTCCCCAACTCAGCCAGTCGCTTTGTCTTCCGCTTCCGCGCCCAACTTTTCGCCTCCCGCTCGGCTAGGGTTAGCCATTGCTGCTGTTTCCCACTCGAAGTTGGGTGACTCAAGTCCTCCTCATCTATTCCAAGCCCTCAATCACCTTTTTCCCCAAATCCTTCTGCTCCGAATCATGCCGAAGGCTTCAGATCTTGCGGGAGCGCCGAGAAATGCCTGGCCGATGTCGGATTGCGGCACGGTGAAGTTGCAACTGCTGGAGAAGCATTTGAAGTTGCCAAGTCGGGAAGTAATCCGCTGGCGGCCGGCTAAGGGTGAGTCGGTACCAAATCCCCGTCTCGGTGAAACAGTAGTTTTTACTTCTTTCTTCGATCGGGGTTTGTCCCTTCCTGCTTCCACATTTTTCCGCCGTATCCTTGACTTCTATGGTCTGGAATTAGTGCATTTGAATCCTAATTCCATCCTTCAGATCTCTATTTTTGTCACTCGTTGTGAGTGCTTTTTGGGTGTGGAACCCCACTTCAATACCTTTAGGTATCTGTTCCATGTCAAACCCCAACCCTCCAAGAGCAATATCAATGTGATTGGGGGGGCTGGTCTTCAGTTAAGGAGTGACGGGAAAAAGTCTTATCTTGATCACCCCTTGAAGTCCTCCTTGAAAGGCTGGCACAAGGAGTGGTTTTATTGCGCAGATCTGACTCCTTCCTTGCGTCCATTCACCGGCTTGCCACCGGTAGTTTCCCAGAATTGGTCATTGGAGCCAACCTACGAGGAGATGGGCCAGGTGCACCAATTGCTGGAGAGGTTGGATAAACTCCGGGAGGGTGGCCTGACTGGACCCTGGGTAGCCCGTCGTTTCCTGACTCGGCGCATCCAGCCGCTGAGATTGAATAGCTCGTTCGGCTGGGGCTACCTAGGCAAGGACGATCCTGACCGAGTGAGCAATGAGTCGGCCAATGAGCAAAAGGTGACCAAGACCCTGTTTGGGTACTTTTCCTCCGGGGTGGTTGAGACTGAGGACAAAAGGCGCCGGACCAAGGCTTATAGCATCATTCGGCCTTGCCCCAAGGTAAACTTTGTCCGTCTTTTGCACTGAATGCTTGTAGACTTGTATCTGCGTCTGCCCAGGAGCATGTGATGTATGCGATTGAATCTTCTGCAGACTTGCAAGGAGTTTGATGATGACTCCCGCCCATTGTCGGCCATTAATTTGAAGAAGAGGCCAAGGAGCCCTCCTACCGCCTAGCCCGACTCCAAGAGAGTGGGTAAGAAGCCAATCTTGTATCGGGGTGAGGGGGCCGTGACGCCGCGTGCTGTGGCAGGGGCTCTGAAGATAGGGGACACGGCTGCCGCCACGCCCAGGCGGTCAAGTCCTCGATTGAGATTAGTGCGGCCGAGCCCGACATCGACGAGCCTGGCAAAAGCTCCACCGAGCGCACGGAGGCTCGAGTCGGCATGCCACCAACAGAGCCGCCTCCAGCTGCCGTGCCTTTGCCGACTACGGTGCCGACTAGCCCGACTGCTGGGTGCAGTACTCCGCCGGGACCCGGGTCTCTCGGTGGAAAGTTGAAATTCTCCAAGAGGTGAGTTGGTCTAAACCTTCTGAAGTCTGTGTCTGTTGCCATAGTATTTTGACAGTTGTTTCACCATGCAGGAGGCGGGTCGATATCGACCTCAAGGAGGCCACTCTGACCGCTACCTCTGAAGAACCGCCCCCAGCCGAGCTGGTGCCCACGAGCACACCCGCCGAGCCGATGGCTAGCCTGGTCATGGAGACCGAAGTAGTCCCGACTACGGGGCCGCTGGCACCGCCCGACCAAGGGGTGGTCACTGAGGTTGTTGGCCCAGCCCCCGAGTTGGCGCCTGCTGCAGATGCTGATGACGGAGCCCCTGAGCCGGCCCCGGAGGCCGCAGGGGACGCCGGAGTCGGGGCTAGGAGCCCATCGCCGTCCTGGTGTTCGTCGTCGCCGCCGCCGGAGATCCCAAATCTCCCTCGGATTGAGGCCCCGCCGTGTAAGTTCCCTCGCACATTCACCTGGACAGCGCCAGATGGAACCGTGAGGAGGTTCAAGCTTGATGAGGTCGCGGCGAAGAGGAAACGCGAAGGCTTGCTTCGCGTGGCTATTGCCGGGTCCGAGGGAGTCCGGGTATGATCCTTGCGATAGAATCGCTGTGGTCCTCTTGTCTTGACTCCACTCTTGACTTGTCTTTTGCCCGAGCAGGAGCTCGTCGAGCGCAATGAGGCGATGACTGAGGTTTTGGTGGAAATGGCTCCCCACCCGCGGAGTTAGAATAGCTCCGGGCATTGAAGGCCGCAATGGAGGAGCGCCACGAGGGGAGGGAGACTTGGCTGAAGGATGCCGCCAACCAGCTCCGTGATGAGAACTGGGCCCAAGCTGGGAAGATCAGAGGTAAATCCCACGAATGCGTATTCCCGACCAAACCCTTGTTGTATTTCTCCAGCTGAGTTGTTCCTGACTGCCTAGTTGTGACTTGGCCGCACGATCGAGTTCTTGACTAATCTGTTGTGCAGCTCTCGAAGCCGAGTTGAAAACCCGAACAGAGAGGGAATCCCAGCTGAAGGAGGCCGAAGGAGCCAGGGCCGAGCTGGAGAAGACCCGGGCCGACCTGACAAGGGCCAACGCCGAACTTGAACAAGAAAAGGCCGAGTTAGAAGAGGCCATCATCAAGCTTGGCAAAGAAAAAGCCGACCTAGAGAAAACCGTGGCCGAGTGGGAAGCCGACTACGAGAGTAAGTCCCCAGCCTAACCATGATCTTAACCAGTCCTTCAATTGTTCCATCCGTCACCGTTCCTAACAAGTTTTACTTGTTGGCGGACTTGGGCAGACACCAGAGCCAACACCCAGGCCCAGTTTCGGTTTTACACAGAGGAGATAAGATTGGCCAGGGAGTCACGGGAGGCCCTCGTCGGGTCTGTGAAAGGGCTCCTTGACATCATAGATCCTAGCCCTGTGGGAACCAGCTACACCAGGATGCCTCAGGTGATGGCGCGTCTTGAGGAAGCACCGAGTGCCCTAAAAAGGTACTCGGATGAGCGTGTCGTCGCCGGCGTGGCCAGAACTCTAGCGATGACAAAATCCCTCTACCCCCGGGCGGACATTGAAGTCATCGGGGAGGGGTTTGCCGAGGAGACGACGCCGGAGGAGGCACTGGAGCTGATAGCCCGGGCGAAGCCAACCGCAGAAACCATTACTCGAGACCTGGGTCTACAAGAGTAGGATATCATGTAGTCGGCATGTATAAACTTTTTGTGGGAAAACATGTGTAAATATATGTGCAATGCCGCCAAGCTTTAAATTACTACTCAGTTGTCATTAGGTTTAGCCGACCACCAAATCTACGCCGAGTTAGTCTATCGGAACTTAATAAAATTGTTCGCTTTAAAGGGTTGCGCTCGGGCAGACATGGCAAAGTCGTAGTAAACCTTCATAGCTGAAGTAAGATAAGCTCGTATGTTATTGACAAAGCGTATATTATTCATGCAGCCCCCGACTCACTACTCGGTTGATTCAAGCGGCGTAGTGAGTCAGAGAAAAACTGTACACATGATAAAGTATAAAACTCAAGTATGGAAAGGACGTAGCTGTTCTATGTTCCATGAGTTGCTGACGAGGGCACCATCTTCAGTCTTCAGTCGGTAGGCGCCTGGCCGCGTGACCTCGACTATAATGAACGGCCCTTCCCAAATTGGGGATAGTTTGTGCCTGTCCTTGGTGGTTTGTATTTTTCTCAAGACGAGATCCCCGACCAAAAAGGCGCGGCCACGGACATTGCGATTATGGTAGCGACGCAAGCCTTGAAGATACCTTGCCGACTGGATTGTTGCGACGTCCCTCGCTTCTTCCAACTGATCTAATTCGACCAATCGGGTATTGTTGGAGACGTCTTCCGAGTAAGCCCGAACTCGGGTAGAGCCGAACTGTAACTCTGTTGGTAGCATAGCCTCGGCACCGTAGACCAGAAAGAAAGGGGATTGCCCTGTTGCCCGACTAACAGTAGTCCTGAGAGACCAGAGAACGGATGGGAGTTCTTGTACCCACCGGCCCGCGTATGGTTGTAGTCAGTCAAATATCCTGGTCTTGATACCTTGTAAGACCATACCGTTGGCTCGTTCGACCTGCCCGTTGCTCCGCGGGTGTGCCACAGATGCGTAGTACATCTTGATGCCGAATTCTTCACAGAAGTCTTGGAATATGCCACCCGTGAACTGAGTACCGTTGTCGGTGATGATGCGGTTAGGGACCCCAAACCGGTATAATATACTCATGATGGAGTCCTTGGCTCGTGCCGCTGTTATAGTTGCAACGGGTTTTGCCTCAATCCACTTGGTGAATTTGTCCACTGCGACAAATAGATGTGTAAACCCTCCTGGCGCTTTTTGAAAGGCCTGACCATGTCCAGCCCCCATACTGCGAATGGCCAGGATATAGGGATTGTTTGGAGTTCCTGGGCTGGGAGGTTTGTCTGTCTTGCGTAGAACTAGCAGCCTTCGCATTTGCGAACGATATCTTTGGCGTCTGTTACTGCTGTGGGCCAGAAAAATCCCTGCCGGTAAGCCTTTCCGACTAACGTCCTGGATGCGGCGTGGTTGCCACATATGCCCAAGTGGATCGACTGCAGGATCTGCTTACCCTCCTCGGTGGTGATGCAGCGCATGAGGACACCGGATGCGCTTCTTCGGTACAGGTCTTCTCCGACTAGCAGGAAGCTTTTGCTCCGACGCTTGATCTGCTCAGCTTGACTGCGATCGTCTGGGAGTTCATCTTCCAGGAGGAATTTGAGAACAGGAGTCCACGAATCTTGACATGTGTGCAGCACTTCGTTTATGGCCAGGGTAGGTTCGCCTCCCAATTGCTTCAGTGCCGGTTTCTTCTTGACTGATGGCTCCATAAGTTGCTCGACAAAGATCCCTGCTGGGACTACCTCACGCTTGGATCCCATATTTGCCAATTTGTCTGCCGCGTCGTTGTATTGTCGCAGTACATGTGTTATCTCCAGCCCGTCGAACTTGTTCTCCAGCTTGCGGACCTCCTGACAGTATGCCACCATGGTGTCGTCGAGACATGTCCAGTCTTTCATGACTTGGTTTACCACGAGTTGGGAGTCTCCGCGCACGACCAGTCAACGAACGCTGAGTGATATAGCGATGCGAAGCCCGTGGATGAGTGCCTTGTACTCGGCAACGTTGTGGGAAGCCGAGAAGTGGAGTTGTAAGACATACTTGAGTTTTTCGCCGATGGGGGACGTCAGTATAACTCCAGCTCCGGCGCCGCTGATCTGTAAAGAACCGTCGAAGTACATTGTCCAGTACTCTAGCTTTTCTACTGATGTGGGCATCTGGACCTCCGTCCACTCGGCCACGAAGTCGGCTAGAGCTTGTGATTTGATAGCTGTCCTTGGCTGAAAGGTGATGTCGAACGCCATCAACTCGAGCGCCCATTTAGCGATTCGGCCTGTGGCCTCACGGTTATGTAGGACGTCCCCGAGTGGGAACGATGTGACCACCGTGACTTGATGTGCTTGGAAGTAATGCACCAGCTTCCGGACAGTGATGAGTAGACCATAGAGCAGCTTCTGGACCTGCGGGTATCTCGTCTTGGAGTCAGCAAGGACCTCGCTGACAAAGTAGACTGGTCATTGGATTTTTTGAATGTGACCCGATTCGGATCGCTCGACTACCAGCACCATGCTGACTACCTGAGTAGTTGCCGCTAGGTATAGCATTAGCAGTTCTTGGGGCATAGGTGATGCCAGCACGGGAGGTGATGCGAGAAATTGTTTGAAGTTTTCGAAGGCTTGTTGGGCTTCCGGAGTCCATTGGAAATTATCCGCCTTTTTGAGCAGCTTGAAGAAGGGCATACCCCGTTCACCCAGTCGGGAAATAAACCGGCTAAGTGCCGCCATGCAGCCTGTCAGCTTCTGGACGCCTTTAAGGTTAGTCGGGGGTACCATGCTCATGACGGCGTTGACTTTCTCCGGGTTTGCCTCGATGCCGCGATGGGAGACGATGAAACCGAGTAGCTTGCCGGATGGCACTCCGAAGGCGCATTTTTCTAGATTCAACTTTATCTTGAATCTTCGAAGGTTTTGGAAGGTTTCTTCCAAGTCAGCGATGAGGTCTTCTTTGGACTTGGACTTGATTACCACGTCGTTGACGCAGGCTTCCACGTTGCGCCCGATCTGATTGTGCAAGCACCGCTGAATGGCGCGTTGATAGGTTGCTCCAGCGTTTTTCAGACCGAACGGCATTGTGATGTAGCAGTACGCTCCAAACGGCGTGATGAAAGATGTCTTTAAACAGTCGTCCTCCCTCAGGCTGATTTGATGGTATCTCGAGTAGCAGTCGAGGAAACTGAGCAGGTCGCACCGGCTGTGGAATCTACCACTGGTCTATCCTGGGGAGACCAAATGGGTCTTTGGGGCACGCCTTGTTGAGATTGGTGTAGTCGACGCACATGCGCCATTTACCGTTTTTCTTCCGGACCAGAACTGGGTTTGCTAGCCAATCCGGGTGATAGACCTCCTTGATGAACCCAGCTGCGAGAAGCTTGGTAATCTCCTCCCGAATAGCATCCTTGCGGTCTTGAGCGAGGCGCCGTAGCCATTGCTTGACCGGCTAGGCGTCTGTCTTCACATTTAGGGCGTGCTCGATCACCTCCCTTGGTACGCCCGACATGTCGGACAGTTTCCATGCAAAGATATCCTTGTTGGTCTGTAGGAAGGTGACGAGCCCGTCGTCCTATTTGGGGTCGAGTCCGGTCCTGACTAGAGTAGTCTTGGAGGGGTCGGAAGGGTCCAGGGGGATCTTTTTTGTGTCAGAGTCCGCTGAAATTCCCGACTTTGCTGCTTTTTTCGCCGGAACTTGATCTTGTTTGACTTCGGTTGTGGTGGCTTGCCGGATGCTGTTGCGCCCGACTGTTGCCTCTTGTGATTGAGCCAGCTAGCAACTCTCCTTGTCGCATGTAAAGGCTTGCTTGACGTTGCTGCGGAGGGAGAGGACTCCTGCTGGCCCGGGCATCTTGAGCACCATGTATGTGTAGTGCGGAATCGCCATGAATTTGGTGAGTGCCGGTCGTCCAAGTATCGCGTGGTACGCGGTCTCGAAGTCGGCAACCTCGAAGCAGACGTTTTCCGTGCGGAAGTTATCCCGCGTGCCGAAAGTTACTGGCAAGGTGATCTGCCCGAGTGGAGTTGATGACAGGCCGGGGATTATCCCGTGGAAGGGCGCAGTACTCGGCCATAGCTCCGAACGAGGAATATTCATCTCATCCAAAGTCTTGGCGAATAAGATGTTGAGCGCGCTACCTCCATCGATGAGTGTTTTCTTCAGCTTGATATTTTTGACAACCGGGTCCAGGACGAGTGGATAACGTCCCGGGTGGGAGACCCGATCTGGGTGATCTGTGCGATTGAATGTAACGGCCATCTCTGACCAGCGCAGGTATTGGGGGGTGTCCATGGTGGAGACCGTGTTGATGTCGCAAGCTGATAGCTTCTGTTTGCGCTTGGACTCGTACGCAAACAGCCCCCCGAAGATGTGGTTAAGCTCGGCTTGTGGATCCTGGAAGTCATCAGCCGGGCCTGAGTCTGGCTTGTCTTTGTCCTTGTCGGCGCCAGACGATGAAGCCTGCTCGGAGGCAAACTTCTTGAGCATGTAACAGTCTTTGGCCACATGCTTGCCCTTGGGGTGGAAGGGGCATGGCCCGCTCATGACTTTCTGGTAGTCATTATTCCGCTGGGGCCGCGACCGAGTGCGCTCCAGGTTGGCCACCTCGTTGTCCGACTTCCGCTTGCAGCTGCCAGATTTATTCTGAGACGGCTCGTTGTCAGCTTTCGCCTTTTGGTCTTTTTGTCGGGGCTCCTTCTCATCGAAGGCCTCGGCGATTGCTTCAGCCGAGTCGGCATATTTATTGGCCATGTCGAAGAGGGCCCGGACTATGGGTGGCAGCTTCTGAGTGAACTTCGTGATGAACGGGGCGTCCTTTACTCCCTTGCGGAAGGCGGTGATTACAGCCTCGTCCTTGATAGTAGGAATTTGATTGCGCTTCTCGGAGAACCGCTTGATGAATTCACGCAGAGACTCATTCTTCTTCTGGTGTAGTTGATAAAGATCGTGTTCTGAAGATGGTCTCTCGTAGGTCCCCTGGAAGTTAGCAATGAACCGCTCCCTGAGTTGTCCCCAGGAACCGATCGACCGTCTTGGGAGACCTGATAGCCATGTCCTTCCCGAGTCGGCTAGAGCGACTTGGAGGTAGTTAGCCATGGCTTTGCTGTCACCTCGGGCTGCGCGAATAGCCAAGGTGTATACGGTGAGCCAGGACTCAGAGTTGGTTTTGCCATCGTATTTTTCGATCCCCGTGGGCTTGAAGCCCGGCGGCCAGTCGACCTCCTGAAGCTCCCGAGTGAAAGCGGGAATGCCTTCGTCTTCGTGAGGGCTCTGGCTCCGTCTGGGGTGGCATAGCCGCTCGTGGTGGAGGCCGAAGCGCTCGTTTTCGTCTTCCCATCAGCGACGCTCATCTTCTTCGCATTCTTCACGTCGGGCGTTGATGACGCGGCGAAGGTCGTGTTGTAGTCGTGCTCAGAGGTCTTGATCAGGTCGGCGGTCGTACTGGCGACGCCGTCGATTATAATTGTTGTTGCCGCCGAGTGACGTTTGTTGCGACTCCTCACGCTGCCGACTGGAGCCAGCAGCACAGCGACGTGTTGACGCGGATGATCCTGCCGCCGGGGAGCCCGATGGGTTAGTCGGGATAAGTGTGTCCCCCGACTGCTGTTGCTGCTGACAAGCTGCAGCTGTGATCATTCCCTTGATCTTGGCAATAGTCGGGGTGGCCTGGTGATCAGGCCCAAGCTAGAGTGTATCCAGCAGGGTTGCAGCAGCCACGACATTCTGTTGTGGGGTGACAAAGATGTCGTGGTCACCGACTCTAGTTTGGAGAATCTGCTACTGGGCGGCTCGCCCAGCCAGGCATAGCCCGTCGTTGTGAGCCTCACGATTAGCTTCCTCCTGTTGTAGTCGGCGGGCCTCCTCTTGTTGTTCTTCTTGCGCTTGGCGAACCTCCCGTGGGGGCGTTGAGGCCATGAAGATCTCGCGAGGGATGAAGAGGCTTGCTAGACTAGTGTCCGAACTGAAGTTCGAACTGTTATCCGACTGGGAATCGGAGTCTATGTGGTTGAGCGGGAAGATTTCGCGGGGGATGAGAGAACCCGCTAAGTTGATGTCCGAAGTGGAGTTGGAATTGTTGTCCGACTAGGGGTCGGAGTCCACGTAGTTGAGCGGCGTGAGAATTGCCCTGATCATCCTAGATCCAATCCGAAATGGCTCAGGGCCGTGTCCGAACTGAAGCACGGGAGACCGGGAGTGCCGCCCGGGATGCGGTAATGTGGCGTCGCCGAATCCGAGCGGGAAACCGAAGATCCCCCTCCTTCCTTGCTCAACCCGAGTAGACTCTAGGCCTAACTCGGGCCGAACGCCGGTGGAGAGAGTTGTCCCGTGGCTTGGCGACGTGCAGAATTGATGCTGCGGCTTGATGATGATCGTTGCCGCATCTGGTTGGCCGACTGGCGTGGAGTCGGCTAGTTCCTTGGCTGGTTGGATTGAATCTGTTTCGGCCAAGGTCAGATTGCCGATCTGGTCGGCGATGAAGTCGAAGCTTCCGAAGGAAATTACGTCTCCGGGGGAAAACTTGTCGCCGTCGACTCTTGTTGCTGGATCCATCGCGATCTTTGGATGTAGATTGCGCCGGGTCCCCTACCTGGCACGCCAACTGTCGATGTTTTACACCGGCAATAATACTATGGGGCTACTCAGCGAAGGGAAATCCGATGGATTGCAAAGGAACACGAGAGAGTTTTATACTGGTTCAGGCCCTTGATGTGAGGTAATACCCTACGTCCAGTTGTGGTGGTATTCCTTTGAGGTGTTTGTAGATCGATGATCTTCTGTGTTGTTCTGCCCTCAAGGGGCGCCCTGCCTCCCCTTATATACTGGGGGGCAGGGGTACAGGATAAGGATCCCAGCTAGATACGGCCAAGGGATTTTCTTAGAGATAGAAACTTATCCGACTAGGGCTCTGTTTTCCCTATTGTACAAGGTAATGTCTGTCGGGTACTATCTTATCTCTAATTGCATGATTCGGCCCATCCTCTATCCGAGTGCTCATATGCTAGTGGTGAGGTACCTGGGGCCCATGGCCTCCATAGCAGGCTTCAACATCTGGCAGCAACAAAGACAAGGATAAACTAGATTTGGGCGCAGCCGGTGATTACCAAGATCCCCAGGCTGATCTCAACCACATCTTTGGAGGGCCGACTGCATACGAGTCCAAGTGGAAGCAGAAGTTCACAACACGCGAAGTCAACTAGGTCTCTGCAGACGTCCCCTAGTACTTGCCTTGGTCAGAAACGCCAATCACGTTTGACCGCGCAAATCACCCTGATTGGGTTACTCATCCAGGACGTTACCCATTCGTTCTGGACCCGGTCATCAGAAGCATCGAGCTGAAGAAGGTTCTCATCGATGGAGGAAGCGCTCTTAATATTCTGTTCGCAAAGACACTCAACGAGATGAAGATCCCTCATTCCAAGCTACAGCCGAGTATAGTACCCTTCCACAGGGTAATCCCCGGCCTGTCTTCCACTCCAATCGGACAAATAACTCTACCAGTTACTTTTGGCACGCGGGATAATTTTCACATCGAGAATATCTACTTCGTGGTTGCTAACTTCAAGACCGCGTATCAAGCGATTCTTGGACAGCCGGCACTAGCCAAATTCATGGCAGTGCCGCATTATACCTACATGATGCTCGAGATGCTAGGACCAGCTGGAGTTCTTTCTCTTTGCAGCGATGTCAAGCAAGCCTTCACCTGCGACAAGGAAAGCTACGAGCTGACTCAATCTCAAGAAGCGGTAGTGGGGCGCAACAACATCTAACTAGCCGCTACAACAGCAAACGACGACGATCAAGTCCCGACGAAAAAAGCAATCAAGTCGGGAATTTCAATGGACTCTGAAACCAAAAAGATCCCCCTGGACCCTTCCAACCCCTCCAAAACTGCTCTTGTCAGGACCGGACTCGACCCCAAATAGGAAGATGAGCTCGTCACCTTCCTCCAGGCAAATAGGGATATCTTTGCTTGGAAACCTTCCGACATGCCTGTTGTACAAAGGGAGGTGATCGAGCATTCCCTCAATGTCAAGACGGATGCCAAGCCAGTCAAACAACGATTGCGGTGCTTCGCACAGGATAGCAAAGATGCTATTTGGGAGGAGATAACCAAGCTCCTTGCAACTGGTTCATCAAAGAGGCTACCACCCGGATTGGTTGGGTAGACCTAGTCTTGGTCCAGAAGAAGAACGGTAAATGGCGCATGTGCGTTGACTATACCAATTTAAACAAGGCGTGCCCCAAAAACCCATTTGGTCTACCGAGAATAGATCAGGTGGTGGATTCAACTGCAGGGTACGAATTTCTTAGCTTTTTCGACTGTTACTCAGGATATTACAAAATCAACTTGAAGGAGGAGGACTGCCTAAAGACTTCTTTCATCATGCCGTTTGGAGCATACTGCTATGTCACTATGCCATTCGGGTTGAAAAACGCTCGATCAACGTACCAACGAGCAATTCAACGGTGTTTATACATTCAACTTGGGAGCAATGTGGAGATATATGTCGATGACGTGGTGATCAAGACAAAGTCCAAGGAAGACCTCATCGCCGACTTGGAAGAAACTTTCCAAAGCTTTCGGAGATTCAAGATGAAGTTGAATCTGGAAAAGTGCGCCTTCGGTGTACCGTCCGAAGAGCTACTCGGCTTTATCGTATCACATCGAGGCATCGAGGCCAATCCAGAGAAAATCAACGCTATCTTGATTTCAAAAAATTTCTCACATCACCACCAGTGTTGGCATCACCTATGCCCCAGGAACCACTAATGGTCTACCTGGCGGCAACCAGTCAGGTAGTCAGCACGGTGTTGGTAGTCTAGTGATCCGAGCTAGGTCATATACAGAAAATACAGAGGCCAGTCTACTTCGTCAGCGAGGTCTTAGCTGACTCCAAGTTGAGATATCCTCAAGTCCAGAAGCTGTTATACGGCCTACTCATCACTGTCCGGAAGTTGGTGCACTATTTTCAGTCGCATCAAGTAACTATCGTCACATCGTATTCACTCGGGGATGTCCTACATAATCGCAAAGCTACTGGCAGAATCGCTAAATGGGCGCTCGAGCTGATGGCATTTGACATCGTCTTTCAACCTCGGACAGCAATCAAGTCTCAAGCTTTAGCCGACTTCATGGCCAAATGGACAGAAGTCCAGACAGCTACAAATACAGACAAACTAGAGTACTGGACGATGTACTTCGACGGTTCTCTACGGATCGGCGGTGCAGGGGTGGCATTGTTCTGACGTCACCTACTGGCGAAAAATTGAAGTACATTATCCAGATTCACATTCCGGCTTCCCACAATGTTGCCGAGTACGAGGCACTCATCCACGGGCTCCGCATCATCATATCACTCGGCATCCACCAACTGGTAGTACGCGGGAATTCTCAACTCGTGGTCAACCAAGTCATGAAAGACTGGACATGTCTCGACGATAATATGGCAGCATATTGTTAGGAGGTACGAAAGTTGGAAAACAAGTTCGACGGGCTGGAAATAACACACGTATTACGCCAATACAATGAAGCTATAGACAAATTGGCCAACATGGGATCCAAACGAGAAGTGGTCTCGACTGGGGTTTTTGTCGAGCAACTATTGGAGCCATCAGTCAAGAAGAAACCAGTGATCGAGTAGTCGGGGGCTGAACCTACCCTAGCAACAAGTGAAGTACTAATTATCTCCTAAGACTGACGGACTCACAATCATCAGATTCCTTTTGGATGATGAACTCCCAGACGATCGCAGTGAAGCCGAGCAGATTAATCGTCGAAGAAAATGTTTCCTTGTAGTCGAAGAAGACCATTATCGTCGAAGTGCATCCAGAGTTCTCATGCGCTGCGTCACACCCAAGGAGGGCACACAGATTCTGCAGTCGATCCACTCGAGTATTTGTGGCAACCATGTTGCATCCAAGACGTTAGTCGGAAAGGTTTACAGGTAGGGTTATTTCTGACCAACTGCGGTAACAGACGCTAAAGACATAGTTTGCACATGCGAGGGATGCCAATTCTTTGCACACCAAACACATCTTCCATCTCACGAACTTCAAACAATTCCAATCTCTTGGCCCTTTACAGTTTGGGGGCTTGACATGGTCGGGCCGTTCAAAAAAGCGGCAGGAGGGTTCACCCACTTGTTCGTCACAGTGGACAAGTTCACAAAGTGAATCGAGGCAAAACCCGTTGCTACCATAACAGCAGCAAGAGCGAAGGACTTCATCATGAGTATCATATACTGATTTGGAGTTCCCAACCACATCATAATAGACAACGCCACTCAGTTCACTGGCGGCATTTTTCAAGATTTCTGTGACGACTTCGGCATCAAGATTTGTTACACTTCTATGGCACACCCACGGAGCAATGGGCAAGTCGAGCGTGCTAATGGCATGGTCTTACAAGGTATCAAGGCTAGGGTATTCGACTGACTACAACCATATGCAGGGTGGTGGGTACAAGAACTCCCATCTGTTCTCTGGTCTCTAAAAACTACGGTTAGTTAGGCAATAGGGCAATCCCTTTCTTCCTAGTTTATGGTGCTGAGGCTATGTTGCCAACCGAGTTGGAGTTCGGCTCATCTCGAGTTTAGGCCCACTCAGAAGAAAAATCAAATGAAGACCGACTGGTCGAACTCGATCAATTGGAGGAAGCAAGGGACATCGTAACTATCCAGTCGGCAAGGTATCTTTAAGGCCTACATTGTTATCATTGTCAGAATGTTCATGGCCATGCCTTTGTGGTGGGAGATCTCGTTTTAACAAAAATACAAACTACCAAAGACAGCCATAAATTATCCCCTTTATGGGAAGGGCTGTTCATTATCGCTGAGATAACACATCCGGGCGCCTACCAGCTGAAGACAGAAGACGTTGTCCTAGTCAGCAACTCATGGAATATAGAACAGTTATGTCCTTGCTATACCTGAGTCTTGTATTTTCTTCATATATATATATATATATATATATATATATATATATATGAATAAAGCTTTTTTACTCTGACTCACCACATCGCTTGTCCCAACCGAGTCGTGAGTCAAGGGCTACATGTATTACATGCCTTGCTTTTGTTAATAAAATCCAAGCCTGGTTAATCTGAGTCATGAAGTTCTACAATGACTATGCTAAGTTTGCCTGAGTATAGCTTTGCAAGGTCCCTAGCTATCGCCTCTGTGGTTGCTCTAACCTGGCTCACCAGCTCTAGTCCTTCTTCTAGGGTTGTCCCTTCAGCAAAGCCCTCACCAATGGCCTTGATGTCTACCCTGGGGTAGAGTGTCTTGGTCATGGCGAGTGTCTGAGCGATTCCTACTACGACCCGCTCATCCGAGTACTTTTTCAAGATACTTGGGGCTGCGCTAAGGCGCTCTGCTACTTGGGTGATGGAGCTGGAGCTAGACCCCGGATGGTGCAGCTACATGATATCAAGGAGGGCCTTCATAGAATCGACAATGACTTGTCGCCCTTCCTTGAGAACCTTGATTTCCTTCGCGAAGGTGCTGAACTGGATTTGGGAGTTAGCCTTGGACGTTGTCCATACAGTAAAAAATATATCATTTAGCTGAAGCAAGAAGTTGGGGCCAATTCACAGTCGGGCAGAAGACTTACTGGCGTAGTCAGCCTCCACCTTGGCTTTGGCCTTCTCAACCTTCTTTAGCTCTTTTTCCAGCCGTTCCCTTTACTTGGTCTAGGCGTTGAGCTTGGCTTCAAGGACTGTGACACAAAATAGTCAAGAACTCAAGATTGCAGTTAAGACTCAATGAGGCCGTTAGGATTCAAGAACGCAGGGGAAATATACTCGGGATTCACTCAGGAAAGCGACAAGAAGACTTACTTCTAATCTGTTTAGCTTGAGCCCAGTTCTCGTCCCTGAGCTTGTCCACGGACCCCCTCAGCCATGTCTCCCTCTCCTGGCTGGTCCGCTCCAAGTCGTCCTTGGCCACCTGGAGCTAGCGCAACTGGAGCAGCTGAGGGGTGAGCTGGGTTAGAACTTGGCTCATCTTCCCGGAATGATCAACGACCTTCTACTCAAGACATACCAAAGTCAATCAGAGTCAGCAAGTAGAGTACCAAATCCAGAGAAGTTGTCAATCAGCAAACACAGCAAGATTTATTGTGTACCTGAATTCCCCTTGACGAAGCAATTGCAGCGTACATCAGATTTGTTCTCTCCCTCAAGGCTGCTTGCTCGTCGTGCTCGAAGCTCTCCGCCACTCCCTCGGGGGTAACCCAGTGGAATGTTTTGGGGAAATTTGGAGGAGGAGCTTCAAGTCTGGGGAGCCCGTCTTCCTCAGAAGATGTCGATGTCACTGGCGATGGGGTCCTGGGCCTTAGCTCGATGGCCTCAGGGGCTTCAGGGATTGGCTCGAGGGCTGGGGCTACAACATCAGCCTCCATGTCCTGGCTCACTGGTGTTGGCGGCTCTGCAGTCAGGACTGTCACAGCTTCAGTAGCTGGGGCAGCCTCCGGCTCAGCCGGTGGCATAGTTGGCAGCAGGGGCTGATGTTATAGTCCCCTTGGGGTCTATGTCACTTCGCTTCCTGCACAAATCATCAATAATCAAGACACTACAACGACATTCAAGTCTCTCAGAAGATTGAAGATTTTCTATTACCTCTTGGAAGTCTTGAATTTCCGTAGGGGTGCTCCGGAGGATGTGGCGAGGGGCTTGATAGCTTGCTTAGCAGCGGAGAGCCGCCGGCTGTCGGGCAAGTCAGCGTGGTAGTCGGTGGTGGCGAGCTAACCATGGTTGGCACTGTGCCTGATGCAGCCGACTGGGGGGTTGAGACACTAGGTAGCGCTGGCCTCGAGCTTGGTGGCTTGGGGGCTGAATTGATGGGATCCTTGATCTTGAAGCTCCCTTGTGCTGCACTCGGCATGCTCTTCTTCTTCCCCGGTACTCAACTGGTCTTTTCCCAGCCCTCTTGGGGCTGGGCTGGGGGGCAGGGGGGCTGCCTGAGCGTTTCTTCGATTTCATGGCCGACTGATCTTGGGAGTCATTATCAAACTCCTCACAGTTCTACAAATATTTGGATAACATCCATCATACGTTGCAGAATTGGACAGACATTCACAATGATCATCACAGTTGAATAACAAGTCAAGCAACATCATAAAGGTTACCTTTAGCCGGGGCCAGCCTTGGCAGTAGGGCCTCGGGGCACGCTCCTCATCCTCAGTATCCACCACCCTGCTAACGAAGAAGCCCAGTAGGGTGTCAATCACCTTGCCCTTGTCGGCGACGTCGGGGTACTCCCGGCTGGGGTCATCCTTGCCTTGGTAGCCTTAGCCGAAGTGGCTCCTAGCCTTCAATGGTCAGGTGCGGCGGTTCAAGAAACACCTTTCAACCCATGGACCAGTCAAGTCTTTGCCCTTCAAGAGGTCTATCTTCTCCATCAGCTGGTACACTTGCCCCATCCCTTCGTGTGTTGGCAATGAGGACCAGCTGGGCAGGACGGATGGAGGAGATCCAGAGAAAGGGGGGAGAGAGGGTTCAAGATTTGAACAGTAGAACTACTCTTGGTGCCACCCCTTGAGAGAAGTTTTCAGGGGGGACATGAAGGTAGATTCTCTTCATCTCATTTTTGAGTTGAAGGCCTACCCCCCTGACGGTCTAGATCTTGTTTTTGGAGGGTTGGGCTTGATGTGAAAAAGGTATCGGAAGAGATTAAGATGGGGCTTTGTTGGAACTAATCCTAACATGTGAGTCACTGTGCAGAGTGATCAGGAGAAGCACAAGGAATCTAAATAGTATCTATATATTGGTGAGATCGCTCCTTTACAATGAGCAGGCCACGCTTTATATAGTGGCCTAGGGCTACCGGAAATTACAGACTCGTCCCCTACTAGGAGCAAGGCAGGAGAACCTATGATAGGTGGGCCCAAAGTAGGGGCTTCCTCGTAACTCTCAAGAAGGGGGACCCGGGCCTCCTCCGTACCGAGAGTGATGCGAGACTAGGTGCCCGACCTTTCGATAGGTTCTATTTGGCGACATGTGGACGTTCACGTTTTGAGGCTTCCGATCAGTGGATCGTCACCTCGCATTCGCTACACCTGTGCGTCTTGTCGTTATCGGCTATGCTCTCACGCAGTTGACCTAACCACGAAGGTTTTTCTCCTACAAACAATCGAAGAAATTTGCAAAAACAAAGAAAACACAACCTGAATTGCAGATGGATGTTTAGCACACAAAGTTAGGGTTCCACAAACCGATCTAGACGGCGAAACTGCAATGGCAGAATAATCCAAGCAAAACCCAACCCTAACTCGATGACTTCTATTGAATATATAGGGTCTAGGGTTGGCCAAGGACCCCTAGACGCATCCCTAATGGACTCTGACACGATACAAGGCCCAACGGCCCAAAAGACGGTGACACAGCACCCTAGAAAATTCTATTCACCCTATTGTTTTGATGATATCTTTTCACTCGTAAGGATTTTTAATGTGAAACCAAATCCATTGAAAAGCTTATCTCCTTAGCTTTCTGTACATATGTAGAACGTCAAAAACGGAGTTCATATGCAACCTGGGCGACAATTTTAGTATGGACTGCTCCTAGAATCCGAGATGGACTCCAGCTCGATATGAATTGGGCCTCCAACTTGACTTGAACGCCTTTGCTGGCCTTGTCCGCCTCCTAGGCCTCTCTCCAAGTGCTTCCTGGTCCTCTCCAAGGTTCCTAATTATAATTGAATCATTAGGTAGCAATCTATTCTCAAAGTCACCAAAAGAAGAACTTAGAAACGAGTTTACCTAGAGATTCAATTGTCGTGCCTGAGCTCTAGAAATTGGCCCGTGCATATCAACTTGAGGATTGTTATAAGTATCCAAAGGAGTGATGTCCTCATCAGAGAGCCACCCGGGGATCTCGGGATCCTGGCCGCCCCAGGATTCCCGAGGCTTCCTCGACTGCCGCGCCACCGCGCGGACTCCCAGAGCTGGGCGGCTGGTAGTTGAGGCCTTAATGGCAGATGACTTGGCCAGTAGTAATTGAGCCTCTCCGAAGAGACCATCCAGCAGAGGTGCTGCTCCACTCACCGGGGGACTTCACTGGGGCCTCCCACGGCCGGGGAGCCGCCAGAGTGGGAGGTCCCCTCCGGAGGGTCCCGGAGCCAAACGGAGGGGTCCCCCCCAATAGGCTTGACCCACAGAAAAGATTCATAAAGAGTGGTGAAGATAGAAATCTGAAGAATCGAGTTGGAATTGAGATTCATCAACCCGATCTGGTAAAAGGCAAGCAATTGGCAAAGAAAATCCGAAGAGGGGAGGTCTAAGCCTCGGTCGAAGAATGAGGTGAAGACAACAGTCTCACCGGGTTTGGGCGCCGGGATGGATTCCCCCTCGGTGGTGCGCTAGTGTATAACTTCCTGCTATTGCAGAATCAATCACTTCTCCAAAAGCTTCAACTTGACCAGACTACAGTCCGACATCGGCCATACTCCAGCGGTCATCTTGGGGATCTCGAACGGAGCCCTCGGCATTGCTGAAGAAGAGAGATTTGGTGGGATGGTTTGTGGAGGTCGGGAATCGATGTGGCTGAGTAGTGCTCGGTGGGTCACAAGTGGGGCGTGCAAGCAGTGAAGAACCCTAGCGAGGCAGAGAGCACGAAGTTTGGGCGTGGGATTGGAAGCCAAAGCGATTTGGCTGATTGGGGAAGAAAGTGAAATCTTTTCTCTCTCCCACCGCTTTATTAGGCCTATGTTGGGTCAGTGGGCTTAGGCCGACTAGCTTAGTACTGGGCCGCAAGATATGAGTTTCTAAATGACATGTCCTATTGGGCTGACCGCTGGCTGTATTCAAATCACAGTGCAGATGCTATTTATAGAAACCGATTAAATAATCAGATATGCTTCACGAAAGCCTAATTGCTAGATACATGTGTTCAGATATCCAAATTATTTAATAGGTATTGAGGATATATCCTTATAAGGATTAATAGCTGGTCTCCATTAAAATTGGGGATGCAGGTATCTCTCGAGTACACCTGACCACATATTGGGTTAAAATTCATGAAGTGGTACTCGGCTTACATGCTTAGCCAAAATTTGCCCTGAGCAAAAATACTTTCTGCTGACATGATGCTGAAGAGTCTAATTTCTGAGTGGTATACTACTTGGGAAAGACTAGAAGGTTAAAGATCTTTGATTTTATATTTAATTGTTTCACAATTAAGCACAAAGTCGAGGGCTACACCTAATAGGTGCACCTATTCAGTGCACACTATTCATATTTTTCCATGAAGCCCTTCATAGCCTCATTGCCAGCCGATATAAAGCAGGACTTGGAGAAGAAGCACTCGGACAATGAGTACTCGGAAGTAAGGCATTCGGGAAATCTTCACTAAGGAGGATGAGCACTCGGCATCTGCTGTGAGTCAACTATAAAGGTCTCAGGGGCTGCTGTGAAGGCCATGGGCTCTGGGTACCTTATGAGAAGCATTAAGGCCACTTGGACAGAGGATGGGCCCAAACCTTGTAATTAGGGATATAATAGGACTCGGCATACGTTACCTTATATGATAAGAAAAGGATATAGTCCTAGTCGGGTAGATCTATTCCTAGAAGGAAATCCCTTGGTTGGACTCTGACTGGGATTCCTACCTTGTAGCCCTGTCTCCTTAGTATATAAGGGGAGGCAGGGAGCCCCCATAGGGCAAAATCACCAGAAGACACAATCTCACCAGAGAAACCTCAAAAGCAATACACCACAGCTAGAAGTAGGGTATTACCTCACATCGAGGGCCTGAACCAGGATACATTATTTCATGTTCCTTTGCAATCCATCAAGTTTAGGTCTCACGAGTAGCCCCATATAATCATTGCCGATATAAAACATCGACACTACCTCATTGGCAACCGCAGTGAAGTCTATACAGACCACAAAAGTTTGAAGTATATTTTCACTTAGCCAGATCTAAACCTTAGACAACAAAGATGGTTGGAGCTGATCAAGGATTATGACATCGGAATCCATTATCATCAAGGGAAGGCCAATGTGGTGGCTGATGCCCTTAGTCAGAGAAGTTACTGCAACTCCATGGAAGGCCAGCAGTTACCTTTGGAGTTATGTGAAGAATTTGAACGGTTAAATCTAGGTATAGTCAGTCAAGGATTTGTGGCAGCTTTGGAAGCACAGCCTACCCTGGTCGATCAGGTCCACGAAGCACAGAGAGACAACCCAGACATTTTGGATATCAAGAAGAACATGAAGAAGGGGAAAGCTACTAGATTTTTGGAAGATGAACAAGGTACTGTGTGGTTCAGAGAGCGAATCTGTGTACCAGAAAAAGAAGAACTGAAGAAGCTGATATTGGATGAAGCCCATGGGACTCAGTATTCTATCCATCCTGGCAGCACCAAGATGTATCAAGATCTTAAGGAGAAATTTTGGTGGTCTAGCATGCAAAGGGAAATAGCTGAGTACATGGTTGTTTGTGATGTATGTCAACATGTGAAAGCTGAGCATCAGAGAGATGCAGGATTACTGCAACCCCTCAAGGTTCCTGAATGGAAGTGGGAAGAAGTGGGGATGGATTTCATCACTGGACTGCCAAGGACCGCGTTAGGATTCGACTCCATATGGTTAGTGGTAGACAGACTTACCAAGGTAGCCCACTTCATACCAGTCAAGACAACCTATTTCGGTAGTAAGTTGGCATAATTATATATGGTCCGAATTGTATGTTTGAATGGTGTGCCACACAAGATCGTGTCCGACAGAGAAAACCAGTTTACTTCCAAGTTTTGGCAAAGACTCCAAGAAGAAGGTACACTGTTAAACTTTAGTACCGCAGACCACCCGCAGACGGATGGTCAAACCAAGCGGGTTAATCAGATCTTAGAAGATATGTTAAGGGCTTGTGCCATAGACTTCGGTAGAAGTTGGGACAAAAGCCTACCATATGCTAAGTTCTCTTACAACAATAGTTATCAAGAAAGCCTTAAGATGGCCTCGATCGAAGCTTTATACGAACGGAAGTGCTGCACACCCCTACTTTGGGATCAGATCGGAGGACGTCAAGTATACAGAATCGATATCCTACGAGAAGCAGAAGAGAAAGTGAAAATTATACAAGAACGTTTGCAAGTAGCCCAATCTCATCAAAAGAGCTATGCGGATAACCGTAGGAGGGACCTCAGTTTTGAGGAAAGAGACTGTGTGTACTTATGAGTCACGCCACTTCGGGGAGTTCACCGGTTCTAGACAAAAGGAAAGTTGGCACCATGTTACGTGGGACCCAACAAGACACAAGGAGAAGTTGCTTATCAGTTAGAGTTGCCTCCCACATTGGCTAGGGTACACGATGTCTTTCATGTGTCTCAATTGAAGAAGTGTCTACAAGTAGCAACCGAAGAAGCTGACCCAGAACAGATAGAGATCCATGAGGATTTGACTTATGTCAAGAAGCCTATCCGTATTTTGGAGACCAGTGAGAGAAATACTTGGAATCGGGTGATAAGGTTTTGCAAAGTACAATGGAGTAATCACTCGGAAGAAGAAGCAACATGGGAACGCGAAGATGAATTGAAGTCCGCTCACCCGCACCTCTTTGCCTGATCTTCTGAATCTCGAGACGAGATTCTGTTTAAGGGGGGTAGGTTTGTAACACCCTGAAATTAATCTCATTTAAATATAATTGTGAAAATTAATTTTAGAAATTAAATTAAAAGCCTCAAGGAGTGCAAACAATAAAATTAGAGAAAATTCATAACAAAAATGGGCTTGGAAATAATTTTATAAAATTCTTTGCTTAATTATCTATTTTCTGGAATTTTCTGGGATTTATTTGATTAAGGGAAGTATTTTTGGTGAATTAAATCGACTTCACAGCATTTAAATAAAAGAAAAACAGAAAATCTCCCCCCAACAGTCTCTGGGCCAAATCCGGCCCACTCCCTCTCTCTCTCCCTCACCCTCCCAGCGTGTGCGTGAGCGGCCCAGCTGGCCCGGCAACCGTCTCCCCGCAGACGCCCACTGACAGGTGGGCCCACCTGTCAGTTTTACCTCTAACGTCCCGACAGGGAATCCTGTTCATCCCTGTGCGCCACTGCCGCAAATCCCGTGCAATCCGACCCCACCTGTAAGTTTTACCTCTAACGTCCCGACAGGGAATCCTGTTCATCCCCATGCGCCGCTGCCACAAATCCCGTGCAATCCGACCATCCTGGCCCCAATCTCCTCCAATTGGTTGAGAGGAAACCGTGCCCCCGTCCTCCACCTTATCCCCAATAAACCGGAGAATCGTGCACGGATGCGATGATTGGAAGCTTCTAGAGTCGAACCCAAAGCCCTATTCCTCCGCCGCCGCAATCTCACCGAACCCGAGCCGGACTCCGCCCCCTTCCCCCTTAAATAGCAAGCCCGAGACCCCTAGGAGCTTTTCCGTGCTCAAGTTGTAGCGCTAGGTGCCTCCCCGCGCCCCGAGTTCGCTCCGCCGCCGAGTCTCGGTCGTGCAGCGCCGTCACCGTAGCCGCCGGTAGCACTCGCTGCAGCCTCTGTAAGCACCACCGGAGCACAAGGAAGCTAGGCTGCCACCTCTGAGCCGCCAGGGATCACCAGAGCACCATCACCATCGAGGACCCGATGTCCACTGCCGCTTGAAGCTCTTCGCCGGCGCCTCCCGTCGCCGTTCATCGCCCTTCTACCCACAGTGAGCTTTGCCTTGATCCCCTCTACTCGTTCCCGTCCTCGCCACACTTCGTTGTGCCACCGATCGTTGGTGACCATAGGGTCCCAAGCCACCGTCGTCACTCATGCCCTAGTCAGCAGCGGGCCCTGTGTCCAGATCCGATATGAGCCGTAGGATGTTAGATCAAATCTCGGCCATCCGATTTATGCTAGAGTAAATCTCGACACTTGGATCCAACTCAAATCCATCGAGCGATCTGGACCATCCGATCAAATCTCATTAAATCCACACCGTTGGATCGCCCCGTGGACCTCGGTGGGCTCGGTTCACCATGGACCCGAGCCCCTCTCTCTTTGTCCGGTGGGCCTCATCTGTCAGCCGCCAGTTCACCTCCCTCTCTCTCTGATGATGCCATAATTCCTTTCCCAAATTAAATTAATTCATTAATGATGCAATAAATCGGTTTAATTTTTTGAAAATGCATTTAAAGGGTTTAAACTTTTAAAATTCATAACTAATTCATCCGAACTCTGTTTGGGGTGATTCAACTTGAAAATTCTTTAAAAATCAAGATCTACCAATTAAAAATATAATAGTGTACTATTCATGTGTGCTTATATACTGTTTTGCTCATTTTTGTTTATTGCCTTTAGCCGCCGACGTTTTGGAAGAGTCGTAGTTTCTCGAGGAGAGTTCCGAGGCTTGTGCAGAGCAGCAAGGCAAGTCACACAGATTCCTCGACCCCTTTGAGCATATTGTACCTATGTTTAAAGCTATTTTTTACTTCAACTATGCATTTTATTTTATAATGTCATCGGAAAAGGAAGCTTTTATCCTTGGTTATAGCCCCTTTGACTTGATTACCTATTATTGTACCTATGGGATAAATGTGACTGGCTAGCTTTATTTTTTTGGTTAGCTAGAATAATTCTAGGACCCTTCTTAGCCATGCTTAGCGAATTATAGAATAATTAATGGGCTGTCACTCTAAACTTGATTACCACAATTGGCTCACATGAAATAATGATTCAGTACACGACGGTGGTCGTGTGAGAATGACTTAATGGTCTCCTAAAATATGACTAAGTGGTGGGTTGCTAGCACCAGGGTTGTGTTTGTTGCTAGCGGTGCTCGTGACAGTTAAGGACCGGTTCATGGATTACTTGTTGCAAAGCAACACTCGTGCTAACCATAAGCTAGAATGGGATAGTAGGATTTGAAGTGTACCGAGTTCAATAGGAGGCACCAGGGCTTGGTTTGTGGCTGGTATAAGTCCACACATGGCAGTTGTCAATAAGTCCATGCATTTGGGTGTCGAGTTGTCTTGAGAGAAGGTATTTGATCACCCCTATCGGAGACCGGAGGCTTGGCGGGAGGCTCTCCCATTGTGCGAGTTACATGGATAATCCTGTCACAATTCCTTTCTGAGATACCATAGTGGTATTAAGGCACACAGTGATGTGTTGTGAAGTTGTGTCTTGTGGGTAAATTGGTACACCTCTGGCCAGAGTAAAACTATTCTAATAGCCGTGCCCACGGTTATCGGTGAGCCTACCAATGTTTTCTGTGATTAGTCCCACATTACTTAAATTTGACTATTGAATGGTGAAATATGTTTAGCTCCAGGTTGGAGTGGTTGGGCCTATACCGTTTTGGTGAACGGTATAGTGTTGGTTAATATTACTTATTTATTGATGTTTTATTACTCTCTTAAATGCTTTGTTAAATGATGTTTATGCAAATTGAGCCATATTATACCATCCTTTGTTATCCCGTGCACTTACATATTTGTTGTGTGGCTTGCGGAGTATTTCATGTATTCACCTTGCGATCAACAATCATCATTTAGAAGAGTACTTTACCGAGGAGGATTTATTGGAGGACTAAGTAGGAGCCTGGTCAAGTTCGTGGAGTGGGTGTCGTCATGTCATCATCGTAGTTTATATCCACTGCTTAGAGCTTTATTATTTTGAGAGGTGTCATTTGCCTCTGTAATAAATACTTTCATTTTGTAAACAATTACTTTGTTATCAACTTTGTCATGTGTGCCTCGGTTGATTACTGGATGAGGATTTCCACACAATAAAGCATCAGAATTTTGGATGGAAATTCCTGGTGTGACACGTCACTAGGATGGCCGTACGCCTCTTTCCACTGTGGCATCGGTGGATGATTTGGACACACCAGTTTCTTCCGTGATTATTCGTTTTATGATAAGACATCTTGGCCCTAGTTGGTACATTCTCCGTCATATTACAAGGGAAGGTCCAACCAAGTTACTAATTGAAGCCGATGAGTCTGCACTGTACCAAGCGGACAAATGGGTGTTATACCCCATACATGTTGCTGCTCAACATGGGCTGAAGGCCGTTCTCATAATGCTTGGCAAGTATCCTATATTGAAGTATCACATGAAATGTTGTAAATCATGGTTGTTGAGGTTGTTAGGCTCCGGATAGATATAGTTAAGGTTAGAATTATCTATTCCCTTGTATTGGGAGAACTAAAATAACCTTGACATGCTATATATTTCCTTGTATTGTTAGCCCGATTTGTGGCAATCTAATCAACACGAAACAACCTCACCGAAGGCGTTCTCTCAGGTTTCGCCCTCTGATTTCACATGGTATCAAAGCAGATCAATTAGATCAGGCAATGGCAACCTCCTCTTCCACAGCCACCGCAAATCCCCTGCTCGGTCTCCAGATCTTGGAGAAGTTAACAAAGCAGAACCATGCTCTGTGGTCCGTGCAGGTCCTCACCACTCTGCGAGGAGCACGGCTAGATGGGCATGTCTTCGACACAGTTGAAGTTCCTGATGCCACAGTAGGGAAGAAGGAAGGTGATGTAATGACCTGTTTTCCCTTTCCCTGTTGGAATTCGTTTTTCTGAATTCCAATCCCTCTCCTATCTCGTTCAGCTGCGCCCCAGTTTCTCTTCCTGGCCAGCCGACTACCTTTTTCCCCTTGTGCCGAGTAGATTCCTGCTCAGTTCCTATATCTTGCCCCTTTTTCCCTTCCTCCACTCGGCCATCTTTGCTGCCGAGTAAACCTATGAAGTTGCCAACTACCTTGATAACCTGCTCGGCCCTACCTTATCTTTTCCCCGACCTACCCATTTCGGTCAAGCTCGCGATACCATGCCTTACCTGCAGACACACTGTCTCATCGCCTCACCAAGTTGCATAGCAGCCTTGACTTCCACGCTTCTCCCGTTGGACGCCGACTGCCGAAGTGGTGGCGAAACCTGACCTCTACCTGCCCACAGCCCCGTTCGGACCAGCGGACAAAAACCCGCCGCACCGCAAGGAGCCCACTTGGACCAATGGTTAGTCAGAGGCCCTGTCTGCAAGCCCCTCGAACCCGTCCTTTCCACGACTTGAGTGCTACAGTACCTACCAACTCCACCGGCCACACCCAATCCCTAAGTCAAACCCTGCCTTGACGTCGCGTCGCCCTAGCCAGCTCGCTGTGGCCTTGTCAGCTTATCGTGACTCCTTTTCCTTATCCGTTGCCCGGCGCCGCAGTGCCCCAGCTTCGCACGCCGGCTATATAAGGCCATCTGTGCCTCTTCATTCCCTTGTTTTGCAACCCGGCCGTCTCTGCTAAATCATTGTCTTCCTCCTCCCAAGCCTCGGAGCCGTTTCCTGTTTCCCTAGCTCCATCGCCGAGCTAGTCTACCATCCGGAGTTCCTACCCGGTGAGCCTTGTTGCCCGGTCCGCAAGCTTAACTCAGCCGACTGCTACCTTTCTGCAGCCGACTACCACGATGTTCTTTTCCTAGTGTTTTACCTCTTTTCAGCGTGTCAGTACTTATCTTTTCTGCTTGTTTAGATCCTGAACCGGCGGACGATCCAGAAGCCGTCTTCGTCGAGGAAGATCTTCCGCAGGAACAAGGCAAGCCCCTTTGACCATATTGTCTCCTATATGTGCAAAATTATGTTGTTTGTAAAATATGCATGCCTAGTTTTTGTGCGACCTAGCACATCACCTTGGGGAGCTCCAGTGCTCCTAGTGGAAAAGAAAGACAAGACGAAGAGGATGTGCGTAGATTATCGTGCACTGAATGAAGTAACCATCAAAAATATGTACCTGTTGCCTAGGATCGATGATTTGTTCGACCAGTTGCAAGGTGCTAGAGTTTTCTCCAAGATTGACTTAAGATCAGGGTACCATCAGCTGAAGATTAGACCTGAGGATGTACCCAAGACAGCTTTCTCGACCCGTTATGGTCTCTATGAGTATACTGTGATGTCCTTCGGACTCACTAATGCTCCAGCCTTCTTCATGAGCCTCATGAACAAGATATTCATGGAATATCTCGACAAGTTTGTTGTGGTATTCATAGATGATATCTTAATCTACTCCAAGGACGAGCAAGAACATGCAGAGCATTTGAGGATGGTTCAAGGAAAGCTAAAGGAACACCAGTTGTATGCCAAGTACTCGAAGTGTGAGTTTTGGCTAGACCGAGTTGCTTTCCTAGGGCACATTGTTACTGCCCAAGGAGTAGAAGTGGATCCAGGAAAGGTAAGAGATGTGCTTTCTTGGAAATCCCCGACCAGAGTCACCGAAGTGAGAAGTTTCCTAGGTTTGGCTGGTTATTACCAGAGATTCATTGAATGGTTTTCAAGGATCGCCAAACCGATGACAGACTTGCTAAAGAAGGAAAGGAAATTTGAGTGGAACGACGCTTGTGAGAAATGCTTCCAGGAGTTAAGAAAAAGACTGACTACCCCTCCTGTGCTGATCCTTCCAGATATCAGGAAGAATTTTGAGGTATACAGTGACGCGTCCCGACAAGGCATAGGCTGTGTACTTATGCAGGAAGGAAGAGTGGTTGCTTATGCCTCAAGACAGTTAAGACCTCATGAGATGAACTACCCTACGCATGACCTAGAGTTGTCGGCAGTAGTGCATGCCTTGAAGATATGGCGCCACTACCTGATTGGGAACCGGTGTGAGGTCTATACTGACCATAAAAGCCTGAAGTACATATTTACTCAGACAGAGCTCAATCTTAGACAAAGACGATGGCTTGAGTTGATTAAGGACTACGACCTTGGGATACATTACCACCCTGGTAAGGCAAATGTGGTTGCTGATGCCCTAAGTCGAAAAGTCCATTGCTCTGCCATCCTGAACTTGCCCCATCAACCAGAGTTAAGCCGAGAATTGGAAAGGCTAAGGATAAATGTGGTTAAGTCAGGAACCCTGGCAACTTTGCTGATTCAACCTACATTGGAGGATCAGATCAGTGAAGCTCAAAAGGAAGATGAAAAGATCAAGGTCATTAGGGAAGGCGTGACCAAAGGGAAAGCCCCCGAGTACTCCGTTGACAACAAAGGGACTGTTTGGTTTGGAAAACGCATTTGCGTACCCAACCGAAAAGGAATCTGAGACTTGATTCTGAGAGAAGCCCATGAGTCCGCTTATTCCATCCACCCAGGAAGTACGAAGATGTACCAGGATATCGAGGATCATTACTGGTGGCCTGGAATGAAGCGAGATATTGCCGAGTATGTCGCAGTTTGTGACATTTGTCAAAGGGTTAAAGCAGAGCATTAGAAGCCAACAGGATTACTTCAACCCCTGAAGATACCCGAGTGGAAATGGGAAGAAATAGGGATGGATTTCATAACTGGTTTGCCTAAAACTCCAGCACGACATGATTCCATCTGGGTAATAGTGGACCGACTAACCAAGGTCGCCCACTTTATCCCTGTCAAGACCACCTACTCGGCTAAGAAGCTAGCTGAGTTGTATTTGACCAAAGTTATCTGCCAACACGGTGTCCCGAAGAAGATCGTGTCTGATCGAGGAACTCAGTTCACCTCCCACTTCTGGCAAAAGTTACACGAAGCAATGGGCACTAATCTCAATTTTAGCACCGCATATCACCCCCAGACGGATGGACAGACTGAGAGAGTAAATCAGATTGTGGAGGATATGCTAAGAGCATGTGCCTTGGATTTTGAAGGAACTTGGGATCTCTGTCTGCCATATGCCGAGTTCTCATACAACAACAGCTACCAAGCTAGTATCCAGATGGCCCCCAATGAAGCTCTATATGGACGCAAGTGTAGAACTCCACTCTGTTGGACAGACGTGGGAGAGAAAATGGTCTTTGGGCCAGATATTTTGAAAAAGGCAGAAGAACGAGTTAAGATTATCCGAGAACGTCTGAAGGTGGCCCAATCCCGGCAGAAGAACTATGCCGACAACAGAAGGCGAGAGCTCGAGTTTCAAACAGGTGACCCTGTGTATCTCCGAGTATCACCCCTACGCGGAACCAAAAGATTCGGAATGGGTGGAAAGCTAGCGCCTCATTACATCGGTCCGTATCCTATCGTTGCTAGGCGCGGAGCAATGGCGTATCAGCTGGAGTTGCCTGCAGAACTCTCTGATGTCCACGACGTGTTTCACATGTCCCAGTTGAAGAAATGCCTTCGCATCCCAGAAGAACAAGTTTCGTTGGAAGTGATCGATGTGCAGCGCAACCTCACATACAAGGAACGCCTGATTTGGATTCTGGAGATAAGGGACAGATGTACAAGACGAAGGACGGTCAAATTTTGCAAGGTGCAATGGAGTAACCATTCTGAAGATGAAGCTACATGGGAGCAAGAAGATTGCCTTCAAGCCGAGTACCCGGAACTCTTCGCCGAGTAGCGGAATCTCGGGACGAGATTCTGTTAAGGGGGGTAGGTTTGTAACGACCCGTTTTCCCTTTCCTTGTTGGAATTCGTTTTTCTGAATTCCAATCCCTCTCCTATCTCGTTCAGCTGCGCCCCAGTTTCTCTTCCTGGCCAGCCGACTACCTTTTTCCCCTTGTGCTGAGTAGATTCCTGCTCAGTTCCTGTATCTTGCCCCTTTTTCCTTTGCTCCACTCGGCCATCTTTGCTGCCGAGTAAACCTGTGAAGTTGCTGACTACCTTGATAACCTGCTCAGCCTTACCGTTATCTTTTCCCTGACCTGCCCATTTCGGTCAAGCTCGCGATACCATGCCTTACCTGCAGACACGCTGTCTCATCGCCTCACCAAGTTGCACAGCAGCCTTGACTTCCATGCTCCTCCCGTTGGACGCCGACTGCCGAAGTGGTGGTGAAACCCGACCTCTGCCTGCCCGCAGCCCCGTTCGGACCGGCGGACAAAAACCCGCCGCACCGCAAGGAACCTGCTTGGACCAATGGTTAGTCAGAGGCCCTGTCTACAAGCCTCTCCAACCCGTCCTTGCCACGACCTGAGTGTCTCATCGCCGCTACAGTACCTACCAACTCCACTAGCCACACCCAATCCCTAAGTCAAACCCTGCCTTGATGTCACGTCGCCTCGGCCAGCTCACTGTGGCCTTGTTAGCTTATCGTGACTCCTTTTCCTTATCCGTTGCCTGGCGCCGCAGTGCCCTAGCTTCGCATGCCGGCTATATAAGGCCATCCGTGCCTCTTCATTTCCTTGTTTTGCAACCCGGCCGTCTCTGCTAAATCATCGTCTTCCTCCTCCCAAGCCTCGGAACCGTTTCCTGTTTCCCTAGCTTCATCGCCGAGCTAGTCTACCATCCGGAGTTCCTACCCGGTGAGCCTTGTTGCCCGGTCCGCAAGCTTAACTCAGCCGACTGCTACCTTTCTGCAGCCGACTATCGTGATGTTCTTTTCCTAGTGTTTTACCTATTTTCAGCATGTCAGTGTTAACGCCAAAATTTGGCACGGATTTCTATCATGTTCGGTTAAGGAAAGGACTATATTAGTCGATGGAAACTAATCCAGAAGAGTCCGAGCTTGGGAAGGAATCATGAAGACCACGTTATGGCAGTTATTTATCTTATCTATTAGATAGTTTTATCTTTTAGGAAACCTGATCTCTTGTCTGATCAGGTCTGTTAGTTTTCCTTTTCTAGTTAGGAAAGTCCTGTTTCGTGTCCTATAAGGACTCTTGTAACTCGGGGTATATATACGTATGCCCGGGGACCTTGTAATCTATCAATCGATCAATTAAACTTCGGCGCATCGCCAACCTTTCGACGGGTTCTTGCTTCTCGAGCGGGGCTGCATCGGTTAGGTCCGAACTCCTGCGAGAGGGTAAGACTCGTCACCCCTTACCCAGGTGTATCTGCCCTGTCTACGGCTGCATCGGTTCGGTCCGACCTCTTAGGCCGATCAGGTATACCACATCACGCGTGCGTAGATCTTATCAGTTTACTGGGGGCGATTTATCATCAGTTCGTGCTGCATCGGTTGGGTCCGACCTACTGAACTGCCAGCGATAAATCGTTCCTGCTAGGCTGATGGTTTTTGCGCAAGCGTCTTATCGGAATGTATAGCCGGTAAGTTATTTTCATCACAGTTGCATTAGGTCTATCGGCTCGTTGAGGTTCCTTTACTATTATCGATCTGTGCTGCATCAGTTAGGTTTGAACTACTAGATCGATAATAATAGATTTATCCTTGTCGGGCTGATCGGTGTATATGCGACGTTCTATCGGAGTGCTTAGCCGATAGATTATCTTTTTATAAAGCCGACTGTATTATCCATACTGTTTTGGTCATCTATATTATCATCGGTTTTCTAGCCGATGCATATGTGTTTCCTCGGCAGTCGGCTGGCTTACTATTTTGCTTATCTATTGATAATCGGCTCCTAGCCGATGCACATGTTATACTGACATCTTGTCTATTTGCTCATAGCACTATCGGTTTCCTAGCCGATACACAGGTGCCATCGGCTATCGGCTACGAGGAGTCTATATCAGCCCGTATCGGCCGATAGCCGATTGCGCAATTGCTGCCGATCCGGGCACGAGGACCAACAAGGACCCGGACGCGAGCACGAGACCCGGGCGCGAGTACAGGCAGAGGCTCGGGCACGAGCATAGCGGCATCGGCTGGAAGGAATCCGTATCGGCTTGCTGGCCGATTGGATCAGTAATCTAATTTCTTCATCTCCTTGTCAATTGCTGGGTCAAATTGACTGGCACGCCCGCGAACCTCAAATATTTTAGGACCTGCACTGGAGCTAAGCAGATCTCCCAGGCCTTCGTATGTTCAATCGCATCAAACCAGATCATCAACAAGCTTCTTGGCACACCCGGTGGTTTTTGGTGCGAACATATTTTTGGCACGCCTGGTGGGACACAGAATTTCAACATGGCTGGAAAAGAGGTCAGCATAGACAACATAATCCCAGTTACAATGGAAGATTTGACCGAAGAACAAAGACAACAAGTGGAGCAGAACATCGTGGAGTTTCAGAAGCTTTGTCTACAATCCTTCGGCATGACAGATCAAGGGCCGATTCAAAAATCCCAATTTCCAAATCCTGTTCTGGTTGGTGAATCGAGCAATATATCGCCTACAAGTTCACAGAAGCCGATCCAAGACATGTTTAATGAAGCAGTTCATCATGCGTTGACTGATCAATCTGGGGTATTGGTGAACACATTACATAGCTTGATCAAGAAGGCAGTAGAGCCGATTCAAATACCCGGGGGGCAACAAGATGGGATTCCTCAAGGATATCAAACTGCGTACTATGGGGGGCATCAACAGAGTTATCCAGAAGCTATTCCTGAGTACAACTATCCGAGGGAATATCAGAATCAGAATCGGCTACCAACTCCACCTCTGCATTATCACGTCGAAGATCCAAGAGAAGATTTGACAGCAAGAATTACTGAGGTGATGAGAGAACAATTCGGTCTAAGACCGAAGAAGGAAACATTTATGTATCGGTCTCCATATCCAGATTGGTTTGATAGAGCTCCGTTGCCGCGCCGATACAGAGTACCAGACTTCTCCAAATTCTCAGGGCAAGATGATGTATCTACAGTGGAACATGTCAGCCGATTCTTGGCTCAATGTGGAGAGGCATCGGCTATAGAAGCTTTGAGAGTTAGACTCTTCCCGTTATCATTATCCGGATCAGCCTTTACATGGTTTTCTTCATTGCCACCTAACTCAGTTCGAGGTTGGGCCGATCTAGAAAAGCAATTCCACAAGTATTTCTTTATGGGGATTCGGGAGATGAGTTTGATAGACTTAACATTGGTAATACAGAAGCCGGAGGAATCAGTCGCAGAATATATCCAGAGGTTTCGTGATGTTAGAAGCCGATGTTACAGTTTAAATCTGGATGATGCACAGTTGGCTGAGTTAGCATTCCAAGGTTTGTTGGCTCCGATCAAGGAAAGATTTTCATCAGAAGATTTTGAGAGCCTAGCACACCTAGTACAGAAGGTATCGGTTCATGAAAGCCGATTTCAGGAGGCCAGGAAGGAATGATGAAGCCCGGACAGAAGAATTTCGAAGTTTGATAACAAACTCCGAAATTGGGGGGCATGTGTTAACGCCAAAATTTGGCACGGATTTCTATCATGTTCGGTTAAGGAAAGGACTATATTAGTCGATGGAAACTAATCCAGAAGAGTCCGAGCTTGGGAAGGAATCATGAAGACCACGTTATGGCAGTTATTTATCTTATCTATTAGATAGTTTTATCTTTTAGGAAACCTGATCTCTTGTCTGATCAGGTCTGTTAGTTTTCCTTTTCTAGTTAGGAAAGTCCTGTTTCGTGTCCTATAAGGACTCTTGTAACTCGGGGTATATATACGTATGCCCGGGGACCTTGTAATCTATCAATCGATCAATTAAACTTCGGCGCATCGCCAACCTTTCGACGGGTTCTTGCTTCTCGAGCGGGGCTGCATCGGTTAGGTCCGAACTCCTGCGAGAGGGTAAGACTCGTCACCCCTTACCCAGGTGTATCTGCCCTGTCTACGGCTGCATCGGTTCGGTCCGACCTCTTAGGCCGATCAGGTATACCACATCACGCGTGCGTAGATCTTATCAGTTTACTGGGGGCGATTTATCATCAGTTCGTGCTGCATCGGTTGGGTCCGACCTACTGAACTGCCAGCGATAAATCGTTCCTGCTAGGCTGATGGTTTTTGCGCAAGCGTCTTATCGGAATGTATAGCCGGTAAGTTATTTTCATCACAGTTGCATTAGGTCTATCGGCTCGTTGAGGTTCCTTTACTATTATCGATCTGTGCTGCATCAGTTAGGTTTGAACTACTAGATCGATAATAATAGATTTATCCTTGTCGGGCTGATCGGTGTATATGCGACGTTCTATCGGAGTGCTTAGCCGATAGATTATCTTTTTATAAAGCCGACTGTATTATCCATACTGTTTTGGTCATCTATATTATCATCGGTTTTCTAGCCGATGCATATGTGTTTCCTCGGCAGTCGGCTGGCTTACTATTTTGCTTATCTATTGATAATCGGCTCCTAGCCGATGCACATGTTATACTGACATCTTGTCTATTTGCTCATAGCACTATCGGTTTCCTAGCCGATACACAGGTGCCATCGGCTATCGGCTACGAGGAGTCTATATCAGCCCGTATCGGCCGATAGCCGATTGCGCAATTGCTGCCGATCCGGGCACGAGGACCAACAAGGACCCGGACGCGAGCACGAGACCCGGGCGCGAGTACAGGCAGAGGCTCGGGCACGAGCATAGCGGCATCGGCTGGAAGGAATCCGTATCGGCTTGCTGGCCGATTGGATCAGTAATCTAATTTCTTCATCTCCTTGTCAATTGCTGGGTCAAATTGACTGGCACGCCCGCGAACCTCAAATATTTTAGGACCTGCACTGGAGCTAAGCAGATCTCCCAGGCCTTCGTATGTTCAATCGCATCAAACCAGATCATCAACAAGCTTCTTGGCACACCCGGTGGTTTTTGGTGCGAACAGTCAGTACTTATCTTTTCTACTTGTTTAGATCCTGAACCGGCGGACGATCCAGAAGCCGTCTTCGTCAAGGAAGATCTTCCGCAGGAACAAGGCAAGCCCCTTTGACCATATTGTCTCCTATATATGCAAAATTATGTTGTTTGTAAAATATGTATGCCTAGTTCACACTTTAAGTTGATCGGCCTCGGTTTGCGAGCGCAACTGACGAACCTACCCAGTAGTCGCACTTATCTGGTAGGATATTGATGTATTTCCCCCTTGATAGCCCCACAAATGGCGCGTTGGCATCATATCCATTGGGTACGATCGCCGAGTAGAATGGCTTAGCCCTACAACGATTGTATTGTCGTTTGGGAAACAGTGGTTTTCGCTCAACTATTTGAAAACCCGGTACTCTGTGTATCGGCGTGTTTGCGAAATAAATGAAAGCTTGTGAAACCCTGATGTACAGAGACAGTGCCTGTGTGGCCTGGCTATGTACTGTCGATAAGGACCGTTTCCTTTGGGAATTGCATCCGAGCATTTTACAGTACGACCATACGGGTAGTATGGGATGCCCCTGGCCGAGTAAATTGTAGGTTTAGGGAAGTCTGGTGCCGACTGGAGTGGACTCATCTGAGTTGTGGCTCTTGAGCCCTGGTGCCGACGGTGGTTGGAGCCGACCTGACGCATTGATCCTGTGTGGATCCTTCTGATGGCATTGGATAACCCTAGACTGGCTTTGGAAATGGCCTTGTCATGAACTTCCAGTATCGGCCAGTACTCGGTATAAGTTTTGTGTCAGATGGGTAAAGCGTACACCCTATGCAGAGTTTAGCCAAACTGTTCGAACAGTCGTGCCCACGGTTAAGGGCGATGTAAGGTGATTCCCATAGCGTAGATTTGTTTGCCAGTGGTTTGTGAAAGTGTTTGTTGGGAAGGGAACCGTGACCAGAGTTTGCCGAGTAGCAAACGGAAGGCCTGTGTGGCCAGAAACGGGCCTATGTGAACCGGGGTGTTGAAGCACCATAAGCAAGTGTGTGAAAAGTAAATAGGAGAAAAGTCTTCGGGTTGTAGCTAGAAGACGAGAAAGAGCAGGCTACCTGGTTGTAGCCAGGGTAGCGAGTTTGTGCTAACTGGTTGTAGCCAGTGTAGCGATTGAGCTGAGAACCGGTTGTAGCCGAGTCTCAGGGTCAACGGGTGGTCGGAGCCACTCGGGAAAACAGCAGACCGAATGGAGTGGTCGGAGCCACTCGGATAACAATCGAATGTGAATTCAGTTAAACCACCAGAAGATGAAAATGGAAATACACGATTCATTAAGTGGCGAGTTGTTGAAAAGCAACTTGCGGAATGGATTGAGGCGCGAGCCTCTTTCCGACAACTAAAAATTTGACACACTAGTTGTTGACAAGCAAAAAGGTTTCTAAAGGTAGTTTTTCGCAATTAAGACTGCTAGCTCCCTTGTCTAAGCCAGCATGGTATCTTTCCCGGCTTGCTGAGTACGAAAGTACTCACCCTCATTCATACATATGTATAGTAGGTTTTGGAGAAGAAGACGGAGACCCGACTGCTACCAAGTTCCTCCAAGACCACGCCGACTACGAAGACTTCTGAGGTTTCGAGCCTAGTTCCCAACCGAGCCTATGGTGTAGCTGTGTTCTTTTGCCGAGTAGTTCTCCCTTGCTTCCGCCCTGTCTGTGCTGTATCTTGTTAGTTTATCCTGTTATTGCTTTTGTCCATCTGGGGCCTGTCCTGGATGGAAATCTTTGTAATATATGTATGTACTCTGATATGTATTTATTGTACTCTGAATTTGTATCACCGATGATTATGTGTGTACCCGACTACTGATCCAGGGATCGGGTGCTGTGTGCACATGGTGGGCTCCCACCGAGGTGGAGGGCACCACAGGTGACAAGGTAATCCAGATCACTAACCCTGCATTTGAGCAGTGGTTTGCAAGCGATCAGCAAGTCCTGGGGTTTTTGTTTGTCTCTCTATCACGGGAGGTTCTGTCCCAGGTTGCTGGTGCAAAAACAGCGGCCTAGGCTTTGCGCATGATTGAAGACATGTTTGCCTCAAGATCCAAGGCCGGCGCAATCAATGTGAGACTTGCTCTCAAGACCACCCAAAAGAGAACATCTACCAACACCAAGTATGTCACGAAGATGCAGGCGCTCGGTGACAAGATGGCAGCTACTAGGAAGCCGCTAGATGATGAGGATCTCATTGCCTATATTGTAAATGGCCTTGATGCAGATTATGATCCCGTCGTTGAGTCACAGGTGGCTAGGGCCGAACCTGTCACATGACTCAACTCTACTCACAACTTCTGAGTTTTGAAAACAGGATGCGTCTCCGTCAAGCCTACCTCACAAATTCAACTAATATAGCTAGCCAAGGTGGACGCGGCAGAGGTCGCGGCACCATGCGCGGCCATGGCAACCACAGAGGCCATGGAGAAGGCCGCGGCAACAATGGGAGTCACGGAGGAGGCCGCGGTGGCAGTGACAACCAACCTATCTGCCAGGTCTATCACAAGAGAGGCCATGTTGCCTTAGATTGTTGGCACCAATACGATGACACCTATGTCCCTGATGAAAAGATAGGTGGAGCAGTTACACATGCATACAGAGTTGACACAAATTGGTATGTTGACACCGGAGCAATAGATCATATCACAAGCCAACTAGATAAATTGACAACAAGGGAAAAATACAAAGGAACCGATCAAATTCACATGGCAAGCGGTGAAGGTATGGATGTTAAACATATTAGTCATACAGTTGTTCCTACTCCAACTTGCCCCTCGCATCTCAAGAATATATTACATGTCCCACAAGCATAAAAAAAATCTTGTTTCTATTCATAGACTTGTAGCAAATAACTATTCTTTTCTTGAGATTCATGGCAAGTATTTTTTTTGATTAAGGACAAAGCCACGAGGAGGACAATTCTTAAAGGCCCCTGTCGACGAGGTCTTTATCCCTTACTGGCTGGAGTCTCAATAAAACAAGCCTTCTCAGTGATGCCGTCATTTGAGAGATGGCATGGTCATCTTGGGCATCCTTCTAAGCCCATTATCACTAGAGTTATCAGTCATAATAAATTGTCATGTCTTAGTAATTCTTCCAATGAGTCAGTTTGTGATGCTTGCCAACAAGCAAAAAGTCATCAACTTCCTTTTCCTAAGTCTTTCAGTATCTCTAATAATCCTTTGGAACTTATTCACTCTGATGTTTGGGGCCCTGCTTGTGATTCAGTAGGTGCAAAGAGGTACTATGTGAGCTTTATTGATAACTACAGTAAATTCACCTGGATTTATTTTCTAAAGTTTAATCTGAGGTGTTTCAAAAATTCCATGAGTTCTAAAATTTAGTAGAACGTCAATTTAATCACAAAATTATTGCCATGCAAATAGATTGGGGAGGAGAATATCTCAAGCTTTACTCCTTTTTTGATAAAATTGGTATCTCTCATCAAGTCTCATGTCCTCATACTCATCAACAAAATGGTGCTGCTAAACACAAGCATCGTCACATAGTTGAGGTTGGGCTGTCTCTTCTAGCTCAAGCTTCCATGCCACTAAAATTTTGGGATGAAGCATTCTTGGCTGCCACCTATCTCATAAATAGGTTACCCAATAAGGTTATCAAGTTTGAGACTCCTCTTGAACGCTTGTTTAAGCAAAAACCCGATTACTCTTCTCTCCATATTTTTGGTTGTGCATGTTGGCCCAATCTCCAACCATATAACACATGAAAGCTCCAATTCCATTCTAAACAGTGTGTGTTCCTTGGGTTTAGCAACATTCACAAGGGCTTCAAATGTCTTGACATTTCCACCGGGCATGTATATGTCTCATGGGATGTAACCTTTGATGAACAAGTCTTTCCCTTTGCTACACTCCATCCGAATGCTGGGGCTCGACTTCGTGCCAAGATTGCTCACCTTCCATCAGATCTTGTTCACCCTACCTATGATCAAGGGGGAGAGGAACAACGTGATCATATGTTTAATAATTCCTCTATACCAGTTACTGCTAATCCTTGCCTTAGTGATGTGTACACAGGAGCTACAGGCGCTGGAGGAATCAGAGAAATCGCCACTGAAGATTTTGGAGAAAATCCTAAAGAAAACCCAGCTGAAATTGCTACAGCAGAAGAGGTTGGGGTACCCAGAGCAAATCATACTGGTGAATCAGCTTTGGAGTCAGTGCTGGATCCTCCTCGTACCCCGGGATTGGCGCCGACAGAGTAGTCAGAGCAGGCACAGACATAGCAGCTCTCTCCATGCGAGCAGACACTGCGGTCTCCTCTGCGCGAATCGCCGATCGCCACGTTGCCGACCAGACGAGGCAGCCCAGCCTCTCCCACTCTGGAGCGCCGATCCCCCCAACCGGTTGGCGCTAGCTTGTCCTGGTGATAATCATGGCAAACCAGGATCCTCTGCAGAGACCAGCACGATCTCCCTACTAGTGTCAACTGAGGTAACTAGACCAAGAACTAGACTTCAAAGCGGTATTAGAAAAGAAAAAGTCTATATTGATGGAACAATCAAGTGCAGTTGGTTTACATCTTCAGGAGAACCACAAAATCTATCTGAAGCTTTAGGAGATAGTAAATGGAAGGAGGCCATGGATGCTGAATATCTTGCACTAATTAAAAATAATACATGGCACCTAGTTCCACCAAGGAAAGGTATAAATGTTATAGACTACAAATGGGTATATAAAATTAAAAGAAAAGTTGATGGAAGCTTAGATAGATATAAATCCAGGCTTGTAGCAAAGGGATTTAAGCAAAGATATGGGCTCGATTATGAAGATACTTTTAGTCCAGTGGTTAAAGCTGCAACTATTCTCACTATTTTGTCTATTGCAGTTTCTAGAGGATGGAGCCTACGTCACTTAGATGTTAATATACTGCTACAAAACCAGTTATTACAGGTGGCTAGAATCGCTTTTCACAGGCGGTCGATGGGACCGCCTGCAATCAAAGGACAGTAAAAATCAACGATTTTCACAGACGGCCCCATGGCCACATGTGAAAATCGATTTTCACAGGGGGTTGTATTAAGAGGGCCACCTGTGAAAATTGATTTTTAGAAAAAAAATATTTACCCCTGCATGCAACCCTTTGCATGCCACACCCCAATTCCATACGTCAAACAACAAATCAAGCACCCATTTCCACAGATCAAACCACAAATTCAAGAAAAACAGGGAATGAACAATTCATCACAGATCTCCATAATCACCAAGAAACAAATAGAATCCATCACAATGCATAATCTTATATTCACAATTCCATCCCAAATTGGATTTGCAAGAGAGATTAGAGAGAAGAGGGCTGCCGACAGGTGGGCCACCCGGCCCCACCCTTCTTATTCTCTGTCACCCTCACTGACAGGTTGGCCCCACCCCTTTTATTTTAAGAAAAATCTATTTTAACCCCCCAAAACCTTGAGCCATTGACGTGTGGGCCCTATGTGGGCCCCTTCCCTTTAATCCCCCATCACCCATTGACAACCTGGTCCCATTGACCAGGAATATTTCTTAGGAATATTCAGTCCTTTTTCCCTGAGATTTAATAATTCCAAAATTTCTCAAAAATCTTTTTAAACTTCAGAAATTCGTATCTCCCCAACCATAACTCCGTTTGACTCCGTTCAACTTCCAAAATTTTTCTAAAAATGAGATTTACCTAATGGCACTATTATTTTTCAGAGCTGTGTTCAACTTTTTGGCGTTTGTGTTGATTTGATTCTTTTCGCGCGTAGTTTCTGAGTCCGAGGATCCAGGCGTCGCGCATGAGGAGGGAGAACCCCTGTAGGAATTAGGCAAGCCACCTTTGACCATGTTGCCCTTATATTTGTAAAATTTATGTTGTTTGCAAATATGCATGCTTAGGCTACACGTTAACATGTTCGGCCTCGAATTGCAAGCGCAACCAACGGACCCACCCAGTAGTCGTACTTATTTTCCATAGGATGTTGATTCTCCCTACCTTTGATAGCCCCACATAATGAACGCCGGTGTCGTGCCCATTCAGACACGGATACCGAGGTAGTTTGGCTTAGTCGCTACATTGAGATGCCGTATGGGAAAAATTGTGGACTTCTACCCAACATTTTGGAACATCGGCACTTTGTGAAATAAAGGTGGTTGTGAAAACTTGATGGTACGTAGGCTTGGCCTTCGTGGTGGGCTATGTATCATCATTAAGGACTGATTCCTTTGGGAAATTCCATCCAAATATATAACAGTGTGACCACGCGAGTATTATGGGGTACTCGTGGATGAGTACTTAGCTGGTCCATGTTTATCTTGTATTCCAATAGTTGTGGGATGCCGGGATGTAGGAGATGGAGATGTATGCATATCGACTTATGCGCTTACATGGCATTTATATTCTATTGACAGTAGAAGTATGAGACATTACCGGTATCCCTGAGTAAATGAAGCATGAACTTGTCGGATGCTTGGTTGTGAGACTCGACCCAATTATATAGCATGGGATTTTTATGGCTTAGCTTTGGAAAAGCCTTGTCATGAACTTTCGATGCTGACGAGTAATCGGTGTCAAATTCGTGTCGTGTAGGTAAAGCGTACAACCTCTGTAGAGTTCAACTAAACTATTCGAATAGCCGTGCCTACGGTTAAGGGTGAATGTGAGGTGATTCTCATAGCGTAGTTTTGTTTTGTCTCTGTTTGTGAAGATGATTTTGTGGGATGAAAATCGTTGCCAGAGTCTGCCTGTGTGGCAGACGGAAGACCTAAGAGGTTGGGAAATGTCTGTGTGACCTGGGGTGTGGTATGGCACCATAGAGTTAGGAGCTGAGACGGCTCGTTGGATGTTGGTGTAGCCGAGACGGTTTGTTGAACAGGGAATGTTCAATGGGCTACGATGGCTCGACTTGAAGCAATTTTTAAAGTTAGAAAAAGATGGTTAAAGAAAGATGAAGGAAAATAATAGAGGAAAAAACGAGAAAATGACAGAAGAGAATTTAATAATCACCGTGGCAAGTTCCTGCAAAGCAACTTGCGAAATGGGATGAGACGTGAGCCTCATTCCGATACCGAAAACGTGATTCACTAGTGTTCCTGCAAAACAAAAATCTTAAAAGGCTATTTTCGCAAAGTGAACCCCTAGCCCCCTTGTTTAGCCAAACATATCACTTTTTTCTTGGCTTGCTGAGTACGAAAGTACTCACCCTTGCTTCTATATAAATATATTAGGATTCAAAGGCGAAGAAGATGACGACCCGACCGCCGAGGAGTACCTCCAGGAGCAGGTGAACTATGAAGACTTCTAGGGTTTCGGGCCTAGCCCCAACCATGCCTGTGGAATAAGTTAGATGTTTGATTCACTCAGTCTAGCGCGCAATCACATAGTTACCTTCTGCTATTAGTTTCCACTTAGCTTTTGTCGCTCTCCGCTGCTATCTTTTGTAATGTGGTGTTGCTCATCTGGAGATTGTCCACGATGGCAACTCTTGTAAGAACTATCCCAGTATTGTAATGAAGTTAAGTACTTTAATCCACTGTTGTTCTATGTGTACCAGCTTGCGTATCCTGTGACTGGTACTAGCATCATAGGTGCAGATGTAATACTCCGAGCCGACCCGTCCTATCCATCCGGAACAGCGAGGTTCGGGGCGTTACAAAGGGGCTACGGTCTGTAGGCCTTTGGTCTTGAGCCGTCCGAAGAGGTTACGGCCTGTCTCGAACAAATTTTATCTTATCTTCACACTTTTACCTTGCATGAACATAGGTAAAGCCAAAAAATAGTAGTACTCAAGAATTGGGGGAAAAAACATGGCTTTAGATCACAAATTTTATTAATATTTCATAAAAAAGACAGTAATGCCAACATTAGAAATGCTTACACTTTCTTTACACCTGTATTTTGTTTCCCAATGAATTGGTGTGGGTAAAGCATACAAATCAGTCGACTAAAATTCTGAATATCTTGTACTAAAATCATTGTACGTGCTATCAAAAGAAGCAAAAAATGAAATTTCAAGCACAAGTGACAACCTAAAAATGCAAAGAAATTGCACGGAGGCCACTGCGATGATGGAGTTTTTGCCAATAAATGAGGCAAATGCCAAGGAAGAACTTGCATACTGCTGAGCGAAGAGGAGATCACTGTGGCAATGGAGACAAAGGCCCGACATTGTTCGAGGCTGGCAGCGACAAGGCTTGAACAGAGTCCACCTTGGTGGAGACAGCAAATCTAGAGTGGATCGAGAATGCCTGGATGGAGATAGTTGCGGTGGCACAATGAGAGACCTGTGGAGATGCCGATAGTAGCTCGGCACCAAGCCGGTGTAGACTACGGTGGAGGCGTAGGGCAAGGACATCCCGGACGGTGGTGATGTAGATCAAGCATGGCCGATTCGGTCAGAGGCGGAGTAGATCACATCCATGGAGCAAGGTTTTCGGAGTAGTTGACGAACGACTAGTTAGGGACGTGGTGAGGCGGCGACGGTTGAGGAGGTGGCGGCAGCGGCACATTGGCGGACATGGGCAGCTGCGGGATTGCGGTGGAGGGTTGGGGGCTGGGCGGCTAGGGTGGGAGAGGAGTGGGAGAGGAAAGTTCTGCCAGGGGAGGGTGAGGATTGAAGGAGAATCTACGGGGGAGGTGGGAGAGGAAAGAGCCAACGAGCTTCTCCATGTGGCAGCGGTGGCAGAGACGAGGCTCTGCTGAGGCGGGCTATCGGCGGAGGTGGCTAAGGAGGAGATTAGGGTTTGGGGGAGGGGGGGGGGGGGAGAATGGGCATGGGAGAGGAAGGGGGCGCCATGTGGGTCTGGGGGGAGTGAGAGCGAGGGAGGAGGCATGGGTCGGGTAGCGGGGAGTAGGGATTTGGACAGAGGAGATCTAGTTCATTTGATTAACGCGGTTGGATATGGGTCGTCGGATTTGAAGAATCATGAATGAAGGATAAAGAATGAGTAATAAGTAAAACTTGTCGGTGCATTATAGGGTAGACTAAACAATATCCAGTACATCAATATGATCTACCCTTGTGATATTATGAATTATCAGATCAACAGCTAGATCTTTATGCGTAGGAGCTCCTAGGATAGATAGATATCGATTCACGACGTCAGAGCAATCCTGACCATACAAAGATGATTCATAGATAATAGGACATAAAATAATTGACAAATGTAGATCCTACTTATCTGATAATTTGAACATGTTGTCCATGAAGTACAATTGGGATATCCGTTACATAATGTTAAGAATAAATTTTGTAACACTGTAATATGAATTCAAAGTTTCTCAGGGCAAGCATACTGATCTATCCAAGTACAGTTCAGGATAATTAACTGTAATCCAAAAAAACAGACCTATCTTATCCATTTTGGAATCGCGTCCATTCACCAACTAGAAATATTGGACTCAGCTCAATGCACTCCTCTCATCTTGGAGTACAATACCACACCAACGATCACAATGTAAGGCCAGAACTGCGTCAGCAAGGTGGCCATGATCGTCCATGGCAGCCGCCACCATGCCTGAGCTATTCCGAGCCTCTTGAGTAGCACCAACTCGCCCGCGGCCACCACCCAGACGCGCCAAGCGACGTCGACCAGCGCGAGCGCCGTGATGACGCAGGTGGCGATTACTGTCGTGGGCGCGACGGGGGCCAGCACGACGTACATCCCGAACGCGAACGCCGCGCCGAGGCTCCTGGCCGAGCACACCATGAACGTGGCGGAGAAGACGAAGGAGATCATGCGGGTGCGTATGTCGACGGCGGTCACCCCGGCGTACATGAGACTGATGATGGACAACCCCGCGCAGATGAACGCCAGCGTGTTGGCGATGATGAACACGTCGAAGGCGTAGTGACCAGCCAGCCTGGGCGAGCCGTTGTCTGCGTAGTCGCCTGGCGGCGCGAACGCCGCTGCGAACGCCACCGTCGCGATCAGCACCGAGCGGATGCCGATGGTTTGCGTGGAGTCTGTGATCTTTTTTGCTTCTTTCTCCTCGTCTAGCGTCTTGTTGTGTTGTTTGTGAAGGAGATCCCATCGTTGATTACCAGATTTGGCGCGGGCATCATTCAGCAAGTTGTATATCATAATCCGTGGATTCTGCACGAAATATATAGCAAACAACTCATAATATAGCACGCATATATACTTCAGAAATCTGATCAAATTCTAAGGAATTCATGTCAGAAACTAATGAACAATCAACTGCTTACCAATTCGTAATGGACACCAACTGGTTTCTTGATCCAAGAACAATCAAGCGGGGTTTCGCCCTTGTTGTTCGTCAAGTTCAACTCAACTTGGCGTATCTGCAAGAGAAGATTGAATATCCACAGGTTGCCGACCTGAACGGCGATGTGCAGCGCCGTGTTGCCGTCGTCGTCCTGCATGTTCAAGACCGCCGGCTCGAGCTTCGCCAGCTTGCAAGCGTATGTGACGACGGACTGGTTCTCCTGGAGGACCGCGACATGGAGGAAGCTCTGCCCGCGGGCGTTGCGCAGCTCAGAGCAGTCTTCTAGGTTTCGGCACTTCTGCTTGTCGAGGAGTATCGAGACAGCCTTGACATGGTCATCGGAGGCCGCGACATGGATCGGGAATGAGCCGTGGTGGTCTGGTTGGTACGCCGCGGAGGGGTCGTCATCCAGCAACAAGCTGATGACATCGTGATTCCCCCATGACGCCGCGGCGTGGAGAGGTGTGCTCCCGTCGGATCGGCCTGCTTGCTTGGTGAGATCTTTGTTCCATTTTAGTACCATTTCCGTCATCTCTGCAAAGGATATCTTTATTTTCAGAGCGTATAGTACTCATCCTTAAGCTATTTAAAATTAATGAACAAAATGAGGTATCCAATACATCTTACAAGATATAAAAGGCATCCTCAGTGATTTTACCCATAATTTTTACGGTTAGTTGTTACTTTTTACTGCACTTATACTTCAAATATTAATGTTTTGAGGGAATCACCACCGGTGTGGCATGATTCCACCTACCAAAGTTTAAATTCTGATGACTATAAATATTATATGAACAAATATTATACGAACGCAGAAGATACATGCTCTTTTATTAGGAATTTGGTAAGATCAAAGATTTATTGTCGGCCTCTGTATGTATGCACGCGCTCGCGTGTATCTGTGAATATGGTGTGCGTGTGTACTGATATATCCATCAGGCGTGATCCTGGATTCCTGGGCACAGAGGCAACGTCTTGGTTTTCTTGGTCAAATGTTCTTCACGCGATTTGCCTACTAAGACCGGCAACCAATTGTTGTCCCGTGAGTTTTGTGATTACTCATTTTCTTCTATTCCTACAAAGTGCCATACTTCGCTTACTACGCACGCAGGTAGTTTTTTTATTACTCATTTTTCTATCCTATAAAGTGCCACACTTCGTTATATGATGGGAAGTTTTGGGTCTATTTGGTACAACTTCTACTCTGAGATTCTTGTTTCATGAAACTAGGATGGTACCAAACATTTCTAAGATTTTAGATAATATAAAGTAAAACTATTGCTCCGCACATGAAAGGAGCTGTACTAAATGGACCCTTTGTATGATATATGTGATGGTTTTGGTAATAGCTCAATGAGAATAAGTTGGTCTTCTATGAGATTGCATGTGACAATCAAGTACGAAGCTAGCATTCAAGTTCTAATCTTACATGTACATGTTTTGTTTAGCTTAATTTTTGAGTCTGAACTATATTGTTGCCTCTGTTTCTAGGTTAGAACAAATATTGTTGATATATTGCCATGTTCTGGTGATAGTTTGTTAGCATATCTCTGCGGTTAGATTATTAAAACTACAGAACCGTACTCAGCAGATCATTAATCTTTGCTAGCATATCTCTGCGGTTAGATTAAATTTAATTGGATACTCTAGGATTTAGTGTAGACCTGCACATAACTTTGATTAAACATACCATTGTAGCAAAGAGGCCATTAATTTGTCAGCTACACATATGAGAGCTCTCATAATCAACGCAACTTTAGTAATGATGTTGGGTCTATCTTACCACATGCTCTCTCCATTCCAAAATAACTTCATGTTTAGTCTATTTTATTTGTCCCATAAAGAACTTATATTTAGGGCAATTAATGCATTGGAATTTGTAAAAATGAAAAAGAAATACATTGAAGTTTGCTAAAGAGAAAAACAAATATATTAGAGTTTGTTAAAGTAGAAGACAAATGCATTAGAGTTTGCTAAAGTAAAAAATATTTTACTCTTTTAGCTTTATATTGGTATAGATAAGATGAATTAAAAATAAATTATATTCGGCATGGAGGTATTATTTATGATCCCCATACGAAATTGTATGGGTGACATGAGTATAGCAATACTTGTCATTTATACTATAGAAATGCTCCTGTCATGTTACTTTTAATTGACATATTACTGTGATATCGATGTCTCATATTAACTCTGAATTAAAGGTTCTCTTATCTATTGCTGAAATCACATTGCTTTCAACAACTGTACACTGAAACTATTGTGAGCCAGCCATTGCTTTGGATCTAATGGATCACAAAAAAATCTCTAAAAATGGATATTATTTAATTGTTTTCATCCCCGCAATTTAAAAGAGTTTAAACACTCACCTTTGCCTTTCATAGCAGCAGCGTGCAAGGCGTTTTTCCCGTCCGGTCCAGCGTACGACAGCGCCTTGTCTTGGTCATGCAGCTCCTCTGCAATGTCACGGCGTCCTAGCGAGACGGCCAGGTACAACGGCGAGTCGCCGTCGGCCGGCACGACGCGGGCAAGCTCCGGGTCGGCGGACATCAGCACGCGGACCATCTCTTTGCAGCCCACACGGACGGCCTCATGCAGGGCCGTCTCTCCCTTGTGGTTCCGCCTCCTCACGATCGCCTTCGCCGCCGCGTCGCCCGCGGCGCCGTCATCCTTGCCCCTCGCCAGGTCCAGCAGATGGGAGACCATTTTGATCCTCCCTGCCCTGGCGGCGCAATGCAGCGGTGTGTCGCCCTTCTTGTTGCCGGCGACGAGCAGGTGGCTGGCCATGCCGTAGATCACCGTCGCGCTGTCCAAGAACTTTGGCTCGTCGCCGCTGGACGCCACCACATGCCACATGGAGGACGGAGTCCAGCGCGACGGTGACCACCTCTGCCGACGTTACCACTCCACAGGCTCGGTGTCATCGTCGACACCGACGGTTTGTAGGATGGAGTCAACCTCCTCGACATGGACGATGACCTCCCCTGCCGGCAATGCCAACGGCGGCCGAGGCATCACCGCCACCGTGCTCAGAAGGCGCTTTAGTTGCTCGCGATTGCCGTGGCGGGCAGCCATGAGCAGCTCGGGATGCGGCTGCACCCCAGTATTCGGCTCGCTCTGCAGGTTGGCAGTTTGCGTTGTCGTCTTCCCGGAATCCATTCTTGCATTACCAGTGCTCAGCGTGTTCCTCGCGTATGTATATAATCGATCAGACGCGTCAAAGCTTGCTGTGCAGGTTTGGCTGCCTCAAAGCGTGAACTAATTTAAGAAATTAATGTGCGATTCTTCCCCAAACATCACGTAATAAGAGCGCATATATACGAGCTGAGCTGGCGCGAATCGATCTGTGGAGACAGTCCGGCTGTTAGCTAGGGACAAGACGTTATATATGCTGCAAAAAGCTTAAGTACATGGGGACGAGGGGACGAAGTGTCTGATCTTTCGATGAGACTGATAGCTATCGATTTGTGGGTGGAGATGACCCTGGCAATCCGACTATAAACGCACGACGTCGCTTGTGCCTTAGCAATCGCTGAACCAACTCCGAGATGTTATTGATCCCGCTAGCGGCGCGATCAATCTAAACACGAGGTTCAATCCATGCGAGCAATCGAAGAATTAGCAAGAATAAGACGTAAGCAATCTGATATTGCGAATATGAATGAAGCATAAATTTTATGGCGAATCAATAAATTGGGATTCCGAAACTGTCTTGACAGGTGGTCGTCCGACACAACTGAAGAACAGAAGTTTGCGCAATGGTTAAATCTAAACTCAACGAAATTCAAGTCGTAACAAGGGAGGCGGCGGCTCTTAAATAGGGAAACGACCAGGGAGGGACGTCCCACACGCACGCCTAGGGTTACAAGGCCCATGGGCCCAAGTGGGGATGGCACAGCACCCGTTTAACTCGGACTCAGGAACTAACGTGGATTATTTTGTTGATTGTGGCCGGCTCAGATGGAATTTGAAGATGAGGTTGGATCCGTTGGAAAATAGACTTCATAAGCTTTCCGTGAAGTACAAGAACATCTCAAACGGAGTCCGTATGAAGAAGTTATGCCCGTTTGAACTTGGTACCATCGCATCAGTCCGAATTTGATTCCAGAACGAGTCCATCGTAAATTGTTGCTTGACTTGGTCTCTTTCCTTCATCCTTTTCCAAATTTCTAATCATAATTAAATCATTTGCATTTGGTAGCAGACTATTCTCAATAATATATGAACCTATAAAAGAATTCACCTGGTAATTAAGTTAACGAGCACGAGCTCGAATAAGTGATTCTTGAGTAGGTGGAGTAAGCGGTTCTTGTTATGAATGAGTTGTATCTATGAAAGGAATGTCCTCATTAACATGCTTGCTACTGTACCTTTGTTCCTGCGTGATGGCCTGATCTATCTAGCTTTTGGTTCTTTGGACACGCCAACTTTAACCGTACAGTATTTGGAACACACCTTTGTAATTAAATTAAACAAACATTGACGTTGAGGAGTGCGGCATAAGATGGCTTGGCTCGCTCGCTCACTGTAGCATCTAGAATTTAGGCGCTGAAATAGTCGCCCAAAAAAAGGCTCAAGTGCCATGCATTTTTTTACAAGAAATCAGGCCAGTATGGCATGCACTTTAATGTAGCCAACTATATAATGTTAATTAGGCCTGACTAAGAATTTTAGCCCACGAGTTGAAATTTTAATGTAGCCAACTCTTATGCCAGAGTACAGATTAATTTGCAAGCATCACTTGCTATGTTAATTTGCTCTTGCATATATGAATATGTATGGTAAAACTGTAAACAAATAACTTGTACACTAACATTTATATTATGTATGGTAAATCTAAGATTTAAAGCCAGATGACAAGGAAACCTAACCAACCAAGCTATGCTCGTCTCGCTGTCATATACTCGTTGCGTATTGCTTATGTTGAGTTAATGCATGAATCATTGTGTTGATTCGATCAAATACTGTGCTTGTTAAACGCTCATGGCTATGTAGCAGTGAGGCTTTGAGGCAGCGGCGTTGCACTAAGAGCTACAGGCTTAAGAGATTCAAAGACAAGACCACGCGCACGAGAGATTCAAAGGCATGAGAATAGCGCGGGAGCGCCAGCGGCTGTGGGCCGGGCAGAGCTCGTAGATGGTCGTGCGTTGTTTTCTGGAGTCAGTGGCGAGGCATGAAGTCTGATAGGCCAACCCCAATAAATGTCAGAAAAATACTGTGGTCCGGCAAGGAGATCTTTTTCAGTTTGTAACTGGCCAAAACCAGGCTAAAACTTGAATTTTTTTATTTTCATATTTTTTAAAAAAATATTTACAAAAGTATATTTTTGTTTTTAAGTATTATAGATTTATACCCTAACACTCCCTGGGAGGGTTTTTTTTTTAAAAAATACTCTTCGAGAAAGTGTATCCGACGTGGCAGACGGATGGCTGCTGGGCGGCATCTGCTATTTTACAAGCGGCCTCCTTGCAGCCCTCCTATAGGGTATTTTTTGCCCGGACAGAGGACCACCTGTAAAAAGGTCAAAAAAAACCCTTATTCTCTCTATTGCGTATATTTTGCAGGCGGTCCTTTTGCAGCCCTTCCCAAGGACGATTTTTGGTCTTTTACAAGTAACCCCTGGCCGGACAAAAAAGCCCTTGGGAGGGCTTTTTTAATTTTTTTAAAAAAAAACGAGTTGTACATATTTATGTGCCTTAAATTTTAAAATGCAAGTTGTTAAATTTGAAAATGGCTAAATTTAGATGATTCAAGGATGGTAATAGTTAAACTTCGTAATATATAATTTTATATCGCAAATTATCTATGTATGCCATTTTTAAAATTATCTACTACGAAGTTTAACTTTTACCACCTTTGAATCATCTAAATTTAGCTATTTTTAAATTTAACAACTTGCATTTCAAAATTTAAAGCACATAAATATGTACAACTTGTTTTTTAGTTTTTTTTTAAAATTTTTAAAAAGCCCTCTCCTAGAGCGTTTTTTGCTTGGGCAGGGGGCTGCCTGCAAAAAGACCAAAAATCATTCTTGGGAAGGGCTGCAAGGGGGCACCTGCAAAATATACGCAATAGAGAGAATGGCGTTATCGGCAGCCGATGACCGTCTGCCACGTGGATAAAACGCTCTCGGGAGGGCATTTTTTTTAAAAAAAGCACCCTCCCAGAAGGTGTTAGGGATACAAATCTGTAAAACTTGAAAACAAAAATATACTTTTATAAATATTAAAAAAATAAATATAAAAATTCCCATTTGCTGGTCCACCCTAGTGAGTTTTTTTAGCCCAGCTCCAAAAATTTTACGGGCCCAAGAGTTAAAATGGTTTGTAACGGCCTGATTTTTTGGGCCGTTAAAAACTATTTTTATAAAACCTTAATTTTAAAAATTCAATCCTCTGTGTATGTGCTTAAGGACTAAGTTCCTCGGATCTCAATGTATCCCTCCTCAAAAATCCCAAAATTCCTAAATCGAAGCCCTAATCCAAATTCAAAATCTCAAATTCAAATTTTGCAATTTGAATTCCCATTCAAAAACCTCCATCGAAACTCAACCTTGATCTCAAAACTCAGTCAAAAATTCCTCGCTCAAATTCCCATCAAAAATTTCCTTCCAAAATCCCTGCTTAATATTCAAAATTTGAATTTGGAATCCCCTTAATATTCCTTTCTCTTCCTTCCTCAAAAGTTCCTTTTAAAAATTCCAACTCTCATATATATATATATATATATATATATATATATATATATATATATATATATATATATATATATATATATATATATATTCTACCCAAGAAGCGCTTTCTTGGATTATGGCGATTTGTCTAAGACCAAAAATCAAATTCAAAACAATACAATAGAAAACGTCATCAGTACTGATTCAAAACAAGCATTAGTGTCGATTGGGTTATTCAACCGGCACTACTAAAGGGGCATTGATGAGAGAGGTGTCACCAGTGCCGGTGAGGTCTCGTTAGTGCCGGTTCTAGCCATGAACCAACACTGATACTAGGATTCAAATTCAAATTTTTAGCTGGGAAAAAACAAAAAAAATATTTTCATATACTACAAGTGAAATTATAATTTTTCATGGTGGGATTCAAACTCTATACCTCTCTCCTTTCATGCCCATATCCTTACCAACTTACTCATCCATCAATTTTGTTTGGCTATGGACATTTATTTTTCCTTTTGACCATTCCTATCCAAGATTTGAAACATATGTTTGAGCATTTAAATGACGTCAAATAAAAATGTTGTCAACTATAAAATTATAGATCTCATCAAGAGCTATAATTTTCATATAAAGTTTATCTCCATTCGAGTTTATAGAAAAGTTACATTCATATCTAAAACCGGTACTAGTATGGTCTAGGTCATCACATCGGTTCTAGTTACGAACCGGCACACTGATGACCTCAACCAAAAATTGGAACTTTTGCCGCCAAAAATTTATATCAGTGTCCATTCGTAGCTAGAACCGGCACGGATAAGACCTAACATATCAGTGCTAGTTTTTTCTCGATTGTCATCAGTGCCAGTTATTGCCCATAGACTACACGGACCCGGTGGATGGATAGGAAACCTCATATCAGTACCAGGTTTTCTTTGATTGATACTGATAGGACGGTATGAATGTACTGTTCTGTGGTAGTGAAGCACGTCTTAATTAAGCCATTAACACACGCTGACCTGTGAGCTAATACAGTCCTTACCATGCTAGCGATGCGCTACCGATGCTAGGGTCAATCCAATGCACGTTTCTCATCTTGGTGTGCAATACCACGCCAGCGATCAGAACGTAAGGACAAAACTTCGTCAGCAAGGTGGCCAGGATCACAAAGGGCAGCCGCCTCCACGCCCGAGTTACTCCAAGCGTCTTGAGCAGCACAGTTGACCACCACCCATAAGTAGAAAACGACGGTGACCAGCACGAGCGGCATGATGGCGCAGGCGGAGATGGCCGTCGCCCGTGAGACGGGAGCCAGCATGTCGTACATCGCAAATGCAAACGTGGCACCGACGCATGGTGAAAACGATGGTGCTGCTCCGTTCTCCGTCGACGTCGTTTGGTACTTATGGGTGATGGTCAACTATGCTGTTCAAGAGGTTCGGTGTAGCTCATCCTAGCCACCTTGCTGACGAAGTTCTGGCCTTATGTTCTGATCTGTGGCGTGGTATTGTACACCAAGATGAGATACATGCATTGAATTGATCCTAGCCACTAGTATCGCATCGTTGGCGTGGAAATAGGTACGGGTGAAAACAGAATCATACGGACGAATAATGCTATTTTTTCATATTTGTTTTCATAATTTTAGTCGGATATAAAAACAAATACGAATAACCTAGATACAAAATCAAATATAGATTATTTCAAATACAAATAACGACCAAATATGATTGAACACAAATATGAAAATAAATATTTCTCGAAACATGAAAACCACTCAAATTGCTTATATAGAAAACAATATACACATATAATTAGCTAATTTGACATAAATATTTAGATCATGGACTAAATGATGTCGATTGAATTTAACATATACGACATAACCAATGTAAATACATGCAAAGTTGACATAGTGATATAAATACATATCTAATTTGGTAGCCATTTGCAAGTTTGAATAACGTAAATAGCATGTACCAGTATTTTAGGACAAAATACCATTAAAGAACTAAGAAAGTTGGCTAAGGATTAGGACTAGAGAGATGAGGTACATCATATACGCCCGCGGATATCTGTGTAGCAACAGTATCTAGATATCTGTATTCGTTAGAAACAGAAATACCATATTCGTATCTAAGAAAAATTATCCGTATTCATATTCGTGTATAGAATATCTGAAGATTATCCACTTCGAATTATATCCATATTCGTTTTTCTCCATAGCGGATAAATCTATCCGCTCCGTTTTTATCCTGTGTTTGACGCGCATTATTCAAGCGTGCATGCCGATCAGAGAGCATCTGGGCCTCCGAACGGGTTAGGGTCTTTACCTGATGCCGATATGCGAGTGAAGCTGTTCAGGCCACGTCCAGGCCCCGTGTGTATTCGGCTTTTCAACGTCGGCGTGGATAGCGGCCGCTCGATTGATCGCTGGCAATGATGGTGGACTGGTTGGTGGCCCACGAGCGATGTTTGGACTGGAGAAACTTCCCGCTTGTTTGTATTGGTTGCGGACGGGAAGCTAGACGCCTCGATCGCCGATGTAGGGTTTAGAAGAAAGCACGGTGGTAGCGAGCCGTCCAGTGAAATTCGGAGGCTCTGTAAAAAATACTGAGTGTTAAAACTTAAGTGACATAATAAAATGGTAACCATTTGTACGAATCCATTTCATAGCAACTTAAAATGGAACAAAAATTAGAAAAGAAGATTACAGGACAAGAAAAGAGGGCTTGGTTGGATGGACCTAAATACTTGATGCGGTGATCGATAGAGAAAAAGAAAACAAACCGACGCTTAATGCAGAATGCTCCCAGCCCCTAACCGACTCCCTTGGTCTCCCAAAAAATTAAATCCTAACTACAAATCTAAATATCACCTATGTCTGCATTTATAGCTAGAATATATAGATTTGTACATAAGAATTGATTTTTTTTAGAACGTTGTAGCTACTTATAGAGGTCATGGGCCGGCCAGCCTGGACCTAGCTTCCATGGGCCTACTGTACTTGGTCCAAGTTGGGGTCTTAGAATTTGGGGCCATGTGGGCGGTTGCACAAGCAGTTAGTAGCCTAGCACATTCTTAGGGACGGGCCTGTATAGAGAGGCCTGGTGGTGGATTACGAAGATGTAGCTAGTGAATAATTTTTTTATTTTTATATTTTTTTAAAAAATATTTACAAAAGTATATTTTAGTTTTAAAAATTTACAAATCTATACCCCCAACACCCTCTGGGAGGGCGTTTCTAGAGGATGATTTAGATGACGTGGCAGACGGCCGTCGACCGTCGCTATTGGATGGCCGTTGGGCCGTCTGCCATTTTACAGGCGGCACCCTTGCCGTCCTCCGAGAGAACGATTTTTACCTCTATTTTGCAGACGGCCCCCTTGCCGCCCTCTGGGAGGATGGTTTTTACCCAGCCAGGGGACCGCTTGCAAAAAGCCACCACCTGTAAGGCCGCTGCTCGTCCGGTGCGACCGTTCACGATCTTATTTTTGTCAAATTTCAGCCAAATCTCAGAGTAAAATTGTTGACGCCGAAAACCGCCGGGGGCCGACGACCTGGTTCGACGCCTAAAGACACGCGAAGGCCTGGGAGATCTGCTTAACTCCAGTGCAGGTCCTAAATCTTTGAGGTTCATAGGCGTGCCAGTCAATTTGACCCTGCAATTGACATGAAGATAGAAAAAAATTAGATCGGTGAGTCAATCGGCTGGAAGCCAATTTGGACTCGTTTTATCGGCCGATAGCTGATATGGACTGTAGCACTTATACACTGATTGGAAACCGATGATGGTATAAACAATAACTGATAATGATAAAATAACAAACTAGCCGATTGTCAAAGGGATACTCGACCATCGGCCGTGAACCGATGATAAAATAAACAGGACAAATAAATAAATGAATTGGCTGATTGCAATAATAATTGTTAACACTGTATCTAAAGCATTGCCCGCACTCGTGCCCATGCCTGGGACTTCGCCCGTGCTCATGCCCGGGTCCTCACCCGTGCTCGTGCCCGGGTCCTTACCTGTGCTCGTGCCCGGGTCGGCAAAGTAAACTAATTGGCTAGCCTTTAGCCGATCGTGATAACAATGTAGGCAAATTAGATAACAATCAAGCAGTATAATCGGCTGTATTAAAAGATACCTTATCGGCTAAGCACTCCAATAAAACATCGCACAGACATCCATCGGCTTATTAAGAGTAAAGTTATTACCACCAGTCTAGTAGATCGGACCCAACCGTTGCAGCACAGACTGATGGTGATAACAGGACCTTGATGAGTCGATAGATCTAATGCGATTGTGATGTAAAATATGATAACTTATTGGCTATACATCCCGATAAGACGCTTGCGCAAAAACTATCGACTTAGCAGGAACGATTTATCACTAGCAGTTTCGTAGGTCGGACCCAACCGATGCAGCACAAACTGATGATAAACCGCCCCCAGTAAGCCGATACGATCCACGCACGCGTGATGTGATATACTTGATCGGCCTAAGAGATCGAACCTAACCGATGCAGCCGTAGACAGAGCAGATATATCGTGGTAAGCCGTCCACCGTGAACCGACTAGAATATCGGACTTAACCGAGGAAGTCCTAGCCGATGCGGTGGCCGGGGTGACAAGACTTACCCTCTCGCAGGAGATCGAACTTAACTGATGCAGCCCGGCTCGAGAAGCAAGAACCCGTCGAAAGGGTGGCGATGCGCCGAAATTGTATTGATCTGATTGATGTAGATAGATTACAAAGTACCCGGGCATACGTATTTATACCCCAAGTTGATACGAGTCCTTATTGGACACGGCATAAGATTTCCTAATTACAAAAGGAAACACTAACAGGTCTTGATCATACATGAGATTAGGTTTCCTAAAGATAAAAACTAATATTGCCTAATTAATAGACACGGTAAATAACTGCCATATTGTGGTCTTCACGGCTTCTTTCCTGGATCCGGTTTCTTCTGAATCAACTTCCGTTAATTAATTGCAATTTCCTTCTTGACCGAATCTGATACAGAGCCATACCAAATTTTGGCGTTAACAAAAATTGAACTGTTTTGGATTCAAATTCTCGATGGAGTAATGAATTTTGATCCGTAGCATTGACAAGGCAGTTTGACCAATTTAACAGGTATTTGGTAATTCAATTAATAAAAGAAATCGCGAACGGTCGTGATTGTAACGTTAGTTTTTTCGATCGGTTTTCGTCACTCAAAATCTACTTTTGTCATGAAGTCAAAACTCGAAAATTCACAGTTTTCGATCGGTTTCGTCGAAAACGTAAACCCTGAGGAGTACATCGTTGCACCGACGATCGTAAACGAAGTAAAGAAGTTTCTGCAGTAAGCATAGGATAAATACAATATGGTGTACAAAAGATAGAATATATGTACAACAAGCTAACTACTACTGGTACAACATACTATGGGCCCTGGTCGTAACCTCTAGTCCTCTTCGTCTTCTTACCCTGCGCTCGCACGTGGCCCTAGGAGTAGGTGAGCCAGTCTGGTGGTATGGCACTGCCAGCGCGGCTCACGTGCACAGGTGTGGCAATAGGCAGCTCCTGTGTCTGCGGTGGCGGAGCTCCTCCGAGCTGTAATGAACTTAGTATCTCATGGATCTCCACATCCTCCAAGTCGTCACCCTCGAAAGAATCACGTGCCCAACCGTTGTCGTGTGCACCCTGCGTGGAGGACCCAACGCCAACAAACATCGCCGGCAGTGAGTGGAACCCTGTGGAAAAATTTGTTTATCATTGCAAACCAGAATTTTGCAAGGCAAACAAAAACTTTGCACCGTGCATCTAACCTGAAGGACCTCCTATAGTAGCCCCGGGGGCAGTGCTCATGCCCTACTGCGCGTGTGGACTGTGGACATGCGTAGTACGCTCCTTGCGTGGACGTTTGTCACGCCCCAAACTGACCTTCCGGGAAGGACGAGTCTGAGCCGTAGAATTATGCTGTATAAACGTACCAGTCCCAGGAATATATTATAGGTACAACAGGCGATAGAACCATCATGGTACAACTTGTCTTTATTAATAGACATAGTCTTACATTCAGGTTAGAAATGCGGACATACCCCGAGTTCACAACGATACATTAGGAAAAGATTGGAAACGGAATCTAGCCCAAAGCCACAAGCGCGACTCGAGAACTAAGCCGAAATCCTAGAACTCTTCGAAGCCAGTATTGAGGCGGCACACAAAGGTGGTGGAAAATTGGGTGTCTCGTGGATGGTGAACTAGGGTCCGATTCCAAGTGCCTAGGGGGTACCTTAGTGGGTCTATGTTCAGTTCTCGAGTGGAGATGGATGGCGAACAACGCTATACGTCAGGCGGCGGCGAACAGAGCAACGACAGCACTGAGATCGCGGAAGCGGTGTCTACAGCGGGTGCCTAGGCCCCGAAGGGCACTGGCGAGCATCCACGTGAGCTAGGGGAGGGACTAAGAGGGAGAACGGGGTGCGAAGTGCTACCAAGGCGAAGAGGCGTTGTGACGAGCGGCCGGCGGTACGAACATGATCGTTCTTTCCTCGACGTGAGCGAGGCGGGGAAGGAGGGAGCTGATTGCGTCGATGGCGGTCTCCGGGTCCGCACCGGCTGTCCAACGTGAGCAGAGGAGGACAGCGAGGTCAACCGGCGCAGGGAGTCCCAAGGTGGTGCGGCGGGGCATTTATAGCCAAGGCGAGGTCGGTTGTAGCCAAGGAGAGGGATGAGATTTCCCCTCGACGATGGCCCTGATGGCGCGGTCAAGGAGGGCTAGCGCGGCCGACGTCGGAGGCCTTTGTCCGTCAACGATAGAGGCCAAGCGGCGGGGAGGTGATGTTCGGCCCGGGAGGGAAAAAGAGAAAGGGGGCGGCGAAAGAGGGGGTCTGGGGCTTCTGCTTCGGGGCGAGGCCTCGCTGCGGCGCTGGTGGAGCGGCTCCGCGCATTGGCAGCTAGCGGCGGTCCTCAATGACGCACGGGACGAGAGTAAAAGCTGGGCGAGCTTGTTTTGAATGGAGCGACGGCAGCGCAGTCACCGCGGCAGGCGGGATGGCGGCGGCTGCACTGGTGGTCAGAGCAGGGGCGGGAAACGAGGCATCCGAGGTGCGTCGGGGCGGATTCAAATCGGCAACAGCGGCAGCTAGGGGCAGGACAGAGAGCGAGATTAGCAAGAGCGAGGAATAGAGAGGGAGAAAAAGGGAAAGAGAGGGCTCTCTCCCTCTTGCGTTGGCCACGACATGCACGAGGCACATGCCGCGCAGGGGAGAGTCGAAGTGGGCCGGCGACACCGAGACGCACAGGAATGGGCTGGGGATGAGGCCCACGGGGGTACAGGAAGATTTGGTAATTGCAAAGGAATGAAGGAGATTGATTTTTGTAGGGGATTTCTTGGAGGGATTAATGGATAGATGAATTATATTTTGGATTGAGTTTTGGGGTGGGAGAGGTGATCACAATGTGGAACTTGATTTAGCGAGAGAGATCTCAGCACACAAGCACAACTTCGACAATAACCAAATTTTCGCAATTAGGTTTTTATTTAAATATGTTTTACGCCTAACGCTAGGGCGTTACAATGCGCCAGCTCCCAAGGGATTGAGGTATGATGTAGCGAAAGCTGCACGGAAGTATATTGATGTAAAACGGTGCATGACGGTAGAAGGAAATATCTTATGAACCGATGGACAGCGGAATTTACCTCTGGAGGAGCCAGCTGGCTAACTGGAACCCTACTGGTGGACTCCTGCTGCAGACGGGCAAACTCCTGTTCCAGCGGTCTATGGAGGGTGCTGAGGTATAGCTACGGGAGGAACCGCGCTGACAGCACAACAAGTGAGCGCACGAATCACTGTGTGCATCAATCTACAGATCCTACCGAAAGTCATCCTCTGCTCCTCCACACTCAGCACAAACCCAACATCCAACCGTCGGAACGCCGCATCCACATCAGCCTGAACCTGGCGCGCAACATTGGTCTTTTTCAAATGTTATTAAATATGTGTTAGAACCATGGACACATACAAAGGAAACAACAAAGTGCAAAGAGAATGTGACTCATTGCACGGAAGTAATCCTAGTCATGGTGTGTAGGGTACGTGTCTGTCATGGTGGCAACGTGTGGCTGCGGATCGGCTGGAGTGAACGTGACACGTGTGCAAGTGCGAGGCTGGTACCACCTGAGGTATCCTAGGTAGGCAGCCTCTGTGTGTTGCCGGACTTCGTTGATGACTTCCTCCATTGCCAACAACCAGTCATTGACGTACCTCTGCAAACGGAAAACCCACAGAGTGTCGACTGCCTGTCCCCTATGAGTATAGCTAGTCGCTGAAAGTGTATTAGATTTCATAAAAAAGTTATAATAATGAACGAAGTTTGCAGTTGTACTAACCGATCAACGTCACGCGGGACAAACTGCTCCATGGACACAGGGAAGTGTTGATGTAGGCCGAATTGTCGCATTACACGCTGCGGACAATGGGGCTCGACGAAGATGTCAAACACCATTGGCATTGTCGTCATCCAGTACGCATGATCACGCGTGCACAGAACTGAGAGTCCGAGCAGTGCACGGGCCGCGATGGCCTACGCACTGTACGGCTCCCAAACAACATTGCTGGGCTGCAGGCGATCAACCTCCATCACAAAGTCAGAGTAAGCCCTCCTAACTTGCCCGTGGGTGTAATGATGCTGCAAAATAGGGCAAGGAGAACACGTCAGTGTTTGCGTGTAAGTGATAAAACTCGAATTTGCATGTTACGTACCTCACGGCGACACCAGACTGTCCCCATAGTCAGATGGTACTCAGCCGACTACTCGTACAAGCCTCGCAGGCCGTCCTCATAGGGAGAGTACTCAATCAGAGGGTGACCTATCACGAACCGCTCGGCCTCCCAGAGTTGCAGAAGGAAAGGGCAACCGGCGATAAGCGCTCCTGGATCGGTCTTTGTGCACGCGTCACAAAGACCACGGTACGTCGCCATGAGCACAGCGGATTTCCAGCTCCACTGAGGTACGCTGCCATCACAAAGTTAATTGAACAACCACATTAAAAATTATGATAAAGGTTCATAGCACTATTACATGATAATAAAAGATGACAATAAGGTACATATCCCTCTATTATAAAGATCTAGGATGTAACATAGCACAATAACTTAAGTTACAGAATCTCTATTACAATGATACATGAAGTGACACTACACCACAGCACCACCAGATGCACGAGAATGTCTAGGACGGGGTCGCCTTGAAGAGGTGCCTTCACCCGGGAGACGACTTCCATCAGTGTCTGAACCCGATGGACCAGCTTTCGCCGCACTCGGGCCCGTTGCATCTTTAGGACATTTCTTGTAAGTATGGCCTTTCTGGTCGCACTTGGAACAACATTTACACCTTCCACCGGCTTCGGACTCATTCATGTCATTACGATTGCATTTTATCTTGTGACGACCTACTTTGTTACTCAATTTTGTTGGGTCAGGAATATAAATAACTTAGGGATACTTGGTAGTAAATGTCCCCGTAATACCGAAGCCATATATCTCGCCACTCCAAGTATTGAAGATTGCTTCTTTCCTTAAATAAGGAGAGACAAAATGGTATGCTTCTATCCCACACTCAGCGCTCGCGGCAATAACATGAGAACATGGCTTGTGGGCTAGAGAAGACTTTCGGTACGAGCACTTGCAGGTCCCATCTTTCTTCATGACGCACTCCTGCACAACTCTCTTATGGTAGATTCCACGCATGCCCTTGTCAACACACAATATTTTGAACCTGTGCTTTTGTGTACCTTGAGGTATAACTCGATGTTTTCGGACCGTATTACTTTTATCTAGCATGTACTTACTCAGTAATGTGCCAAAGAAAAGATCATTGTTTGCTATGGAGGGGCCAGCTGCTTGATACCGATCTCTGAAATATGTGCATGTGTCATACAAGATAAATTCAACAATGCTAACAAGTGGGAGCCCTCAAACACCACGCATCACCCAGTTATAAACATCTATCAAATTTATGGTCATTATGCCAAATCGAGAACCATCTTTGTCAAACAACAAGGCCAATTTCTTCTTTGGCTCATTCTCAATCCACTCCGAAAATTTCCTAATCGACGATGCCGACCTTCTTCTCATACAAGGTCCATCACTTGGGAGAGGTCCGAGAGCCTGTGGAGCCTCGTCCCCTACAAGGGTAGCCCTCCTGGACTGCTCCTCTGTTTGTTTAGACGTCAGCTCATCCAACCTACTCCAATGCTCAGCTTATCCAACCTACCCCAATGTTCATTGAATTTCTTCTCTTGATTCTAGGCGCATAGCTTCTTGAAAAGATCCATAAGGTGCTTATTCTTGAACTACCTATAGAAATTAGCACCCATATGACGCATGCACCATCTACTTCAAACATCGGACCACCTTGGTGGGTAGCTCTTATCCACGCAGCTATCCCTCAATTTCTTAATTGCCTGCAGTAAGCCGGTGTGATGGTCATGTATTAGGCATACATTTGGCCTCATCCGTACAACTGCAGACTTAACCCGCTCTAGTGTGGAGGCCATGAGCCCTGGGTACCTCATGAGAAGCGTTGGGGCCACTCGGACAAAGGATGGGCCTAACCTCATAATTAGGGATACAATAGGACTCGGCATACATTACCTTGCATGACAAAGAAAAGATATAGTCCTAGTCGGGCACGTGGTATTCCTAGAAGGAAATCCCTTGGTCGGAGTCCGACTAGAATTCCTACTCTGTAACCCTATCCCCCGGTATATAAGGAGAGGCAGGGCGCCCTCTGAGGGCAACTACCAGAATCTCACCAGAGAAACCTCAAAGGCAATACACCACAACTGGACGTAGGGTATTACCTCATCTCGAGGGCCTAAACCAGTATAAATTGTTTTGTGTTCCTTTGCAATCTATCAAATTTAGGTCTCACGAGTAGCCCCATATTCTTATTGCCGGTGTAAAACATCAAACGTTAGCGCGCCAGGTAGGGGCATCGGCGAGATCATCTTTGACAAGCCTGATAGATCCCATCACCAGAGTCGACGGCATCAACTTCTTTCCCGAGCAAACAATCACCTTCGAGAGCCTCGACTTCGTCGCCGACAAATTCGGCAACCTCACCCGGTCCGACTCGGATTCGATCCGATCGACCAGGAAACAAGCCGACTCCGCGCCGATCGGCCTATTTGACGCTACAGCGATCCTCGTCGACGTGCTGCGGCGATCTTCAACATGCCCGGGTCTCGGGACAACTCTTTCTTTCGGTGTTCGACTCAGACTTGGTCTCGAGCCGGCCGAGATCAGGCTAAGAGAGGAGGAGAGCGTCAATCTCCCGTTCGGACTCGGCAACGTCGCGGATAACTTCAATCAACATCCGATGCAGCAAACCCGATCCCCTAGAGCTCGACTCGGATGCGAACTCACACTTAGGAGGCACGCCGACTACACGATCAACAAGAGGAGGAGGCCCACTGACTACGAGAACAACGGGAGGAAGACGCGAGACGCCTACAGGTCGAGCGTGATGCTCGCAATGACAATCTACAAGGCTAGGTGGACTGCTCAACAGCAAATCCTCCAAACCCGAGTCGGCGACCACGACATTTTCATAACTCCACAACAGAACGTTGTGGCCATGCAACTCTATTGCATACACTGCAATTTGGGCCTGATCACCAGGCCACCCCGACGATAGCAAGGATTAAAGCCATGATCACCGCTGCTGCATGCCAGCAGCGCCAACAATCGGGTGACACTCTCATACTGACCAACAGGTTGGCTTCTCCAACGGCGGTCTCATCTGCCTCAACACGACGCTGAGCGGCTAGCTCCAGTCAGCCGCACACAGAGTCACGACACACCTCACTCGGCAACCGCAACAATGACCGACGGTGCCGACATCAAGACGACCGTCGGGATAACCAGGATATCCAAGGCCAACTACGACGTGATCTTTGGCAAGATATGAATGCATGACGCTGTGAACGCGAGGAAGACAAGCATCGCCGACTAGAAAACGAGAACGAGCGTTTCGGCTTCCACCATGAGCGGTTTCACTGCCGTAGTCGGAGTTGGAGTCCTCATACAGATGAAGGAGTACCGGCCTTCACCCATGAGTTGCAACAAGTCGACTGGCCATCAGGTTTCAAGCCGACTGGAATTGAAAAATACGACGGGAATACCAACCCCGAGATCTGGCTCACAGTTTACACTCTGTTGATCCGAGCAGCTGGAGGAGATCACAAGGCCATGGCCAACTACCTCCCAGTCGCTCTAGTTGACGCAGCAAGGACATGGCTAACTGGACTTCCTAAGGGGTCAATCGGCTCCTAGGGAGAATTCCGGGAATGCTTCATTGCTAATTTCCAAGGAACGTACGAGAGGCCATCTTCCCAGTACGATCTGTATTAGTTGTATCAAAGAAAGAACGAGTCTCTTTGTGATTTCATCAAGAGGTTTTCTAAGAAGAGAAATTCAATCCCAATGATCAAGGACAAGGTCGTCATCGCCGCCATCCGTAAGGGAGTCAGAGACGCCCCGTTCATTGCCATGTTTACTCAGAAACTTCCCTCTTCTGTCAAGGCTCTTTTTGACATGGCCAACAAATACGCCGACTCGGCCGACACAGTTGCAGAGGCCCTGGATGACACGAAGGAGTCCCAATAGGAGGACATGAAAGACAACAACGAACCAGCACAGAACAAGTTCGGCAACCGCAAGAGCAAGTCGGACAACATGGTGGCTGCTGTGGAGTGTACTCGGCCACGACCTCCGAGGACAGACGAGTACCAAAAAGTGATGAATGGGCCATGCCCCTTTCATCTAAAGGGCAAGCATGCAGCTAAGGATTGCTTCATGCTCAAAAAATTTGCTTCCGAGCAGGCTTCAACATCTGGCAGCAATAAAGACAAGGACAAGCCAGATCCGGGAGCAGCCGGCCACTACCAAGATCCCTAGGCTGAGCTCAACCACATTTTCGGAGGGCCGACTGCATATAAGTCCAAGAGGGAGCAGAAGCTCGTAGCACGCCAAGTCAACTCAGTCTCTGCAGACACCCCCTAGTACTTGTGTTGGTCAGAAACGCCAATCACGTTCGACCACGCAGATCACCCCGATCGGGTTACTCATCCAGGATGTTATCCACTCGTCCTGGACCTGGTCATCAGGAGCATCAAATTGAAGAAGGTTCTCATCGATGGAGGAAGCGCTCTCAATATTTTGTTCACCAAGATGCTCAACGAGATGAAGATCCCTCGCTCCAAGCTACGGCCGAGTACAGCACCCTTCCACGGGGTAATCCCCGGCCTGTCTTCTACCCCACTCGGACATATAACTCTACCAGTTACTTTTGGCACGCGGGATAATTTCTGCACTGAGAATATCTGCTTCGAGGTTGCCGATTTCGAGACCGTGTATCACGCGATACTCGGATGGCCATCACTAGCCAAATTCATGGCGGTGCCACATTATACATATATGATGCTCAAGATGCCAGGACCGGCCAGAATTCTTTCTCTTCGCAGCGATGTCAAGCAAGCCTTCACCTGTGACAAGTAGAGCTGCGAGCTAGCTCAATCTCAAGAAGTGGCAATCGGGCGCAACAACATCCGACTAGCCGCTACAACAGCAAGCGAGGATGATCAAGTCCCGGTAAAAAAAGCAGCCAAGTCGGGAATTTCAGCGGACTCTGAAACAAAAAAGATCCCCCTGGACCCTTCCGACCTCTCCAAAACTACTCTTGTCGGGACCGGACTCGACCTCAAATGAGAAGACGAGCTCGTCACCTTCCTCTAGGCGAACAGGGATATATTTGCTTGGAAACCTTCCGACATATTTGATGTACCAAGGGAAGTGATCGAGCATTTCCTCAACGTCAAGCCGGACGGCAAGCCAGTCAAACAATGACTGTGGCGCTTTGCACAGGACCGCAAAGCTGCTATTCGGGAGGAGATAACCAAGCTCCTTGCAGCTAGGTTCATCAAAGAGGTCTATCACTCAGATTGGCTGGCAAACCCTGTCTTGGTCTGAAAGAAGAATGGTAAATAGCGCATGTGCGTCGAATACACCGACTTAAATAAGGCGTGCCCTAAAGACCCATTTGGTCTACCCAGAATAGATCAGGTGGTAGATTCAACTGCGGGGTGCGAGCTTCTCAACTTTCTCGACTGTTATTCAGGATATCACCAAATCAGCTTGAAGGAGGAAGACTGCCTGAAGACCTCTTTCATTACGCCGTTTTGAGCATACTGCTATGTCATTGTTGGAGCTAGGGGGCAAGCTCGGTCAGGACCTTGTTCATCTTCTCCGAGCGATCAACTATCTTCTACTTAGAATAAAATAGAGGAAAACAGAGTCAAATGGCAGAGTATCAGATCAATGGAAACTGACAAGAACCCAACATGGCGAGATTCGCTACATACCTAGACTCCCTTGGACGCAGCGATTGCAGCATGAATAAGATTTTTGTGCTCCCTCAATGCTGCTTGCTCGTCGTGCTCATAGCTCTCTGCAACTCCCTTTGGGGTGACCCAATGAAAAGTTCTTGGGAAGTTGCACGGAGGGGCTTCGAGCCTAGAGAGATCTTCATCAGAAGAGGATGATATTATTGGTGACGGGGTCATGGCCCTGAACTCGGCAGCTACAGGGGCTTCGGTGATCTGCTCAGAGGCTGGAGCAGCAGCTTCAGCACTCACTCCCTGGTTGGCCGGCGCTGGTGATTCTACTGTCAGGACTGCTTTAGCTTTAGCAGCTGGGGCAGCCTCTGGCTCGGCAGGTGAAATTGCTGGAGCTGGCTCGGCTGGGATGGGCTCGGTGGTAGGAGCAGTTGGCGTAGTCCCCTTGGGATCTATGTCGACTCACTTCTTGCACAATATGTCAAATATCAAGACACTACCACATCATTCAAGATTCTTAGAGGATTGAAGATTGCTTACCTCTTGGAATTCTTGAAGTTCCACGAGGGAGCTCTAGAAGATGTTGGCGAGGGGCTTGATAGCCTGCTCGACGGCGGAGAGCTGCCGGCTGTGGGGCCAATCAGCACGGCAGTCAATGGTGGTGATTTGGCCCTAGTCGGCTCTATTCCTGACACAACCGACTAGGGTGTCGAGGCACTTGGCGGTGTTGGCCTTGGGCTTGGCGGCGCTGGTCTTGGGCTTGGTGGGCTGGGAGCTAAACTGACAGGATCCTTAATCTTCAGGCTCCCCGGCGCTGCACTCGGTGTGCTTGTCTTCTTCTTACCCGGGTCTTCAAATGGTTTCTTCCCAGCCCTCTTGGAGCTGGGATAGGCAGCAAAAGGACTGGTTGGCTGTTTCCTCGACTAGGTGGTCGGCTGGTTTTGGGAGTCATAATCAAACTCCACACAGTCCTGCAAGTATTTTGACAACATACATCATGCATTGCAGAACAATCCAAGACAGATATCCACATACATTCGTCACAGAAGGATGACAATCCAATATCAATCTTTTAAAATTACCTGTGGCCGAGGCCTGTTCCGGCTATAGGGCGTAAGGGCACGTTCTGTGTTCTCAGTCTCCACTACCCCATTGACAAAGAAGCAGAGCAGGGTATCAGTAACCTTGTTCTTGTCGGCTATGTCAGGGTATTCGTGACTAGGATCATCTGTGCCTTGATAGTCCTAGCCAAAGTGGCTCCTGGCCTTCAGAGGTCTGGTGCGACAGTTCAGGAAGCACCTTGCCACCTAGGGACCAGTAAGTCCCGAGCTTTTCAAGAGGTCGATTTTCTCCATCAATTAGTATACTTGTCCCATTTCTTCGTAATTTAGCACTAAAGACCAGCTGGGCAAAACTGTTGGTGGAGAACTAGTAAAAGGGGCAGAGAAGGTTCAAGATTAGAACAGTAGAACCATTTTCTGTGCTAGCCCTTGAGGGAGGTTTTCAAAGGAATGTTTAGATAGGTTTTCTTCATCTCATTCCTGAGTTGGAGACCAACTCCCCCAATGATTTGGATCTTATTTTTGGATGGTTGGGGCTTGATGTGAAAAAAGGTATCAGAAGAGATTGAAATAGGGCTTGACCCCTAGAAAGGCTTCGCACAAAGTGGTAAAGATGGAGATGTGCAAGATAGAGCTAGGATTCAAATTCACCAACTCTATTTGATTAGAAGATAGAAGTTGACGAAGAAAATTCGAAGAAGGGAGGGCAAGACCGCGATCAAAGAACAAGGAGAAGACGACGGTCTCATTGGATTTGGGCACCGGCATGGATTCCCCTTCTGTGGTGCGCCAATGGATGACATCTTGACGCTGCAGCATCAATCGCTTCTCCAATAGCTTCAGCTTCAACAGACTGCAGTCCGACATCGGCCAAACTCCGGCGGTCATCTCTGGGATCTCAAATGGGCCTTTCGGCATTGCTGGAGGTGAAAAGATTTGGGGGCAAGACTTGTGGAGGCTTGGAATGGATGTGGCGGAGCAGAATCGGGCGAGTCTCGAGTGGGGGACGCAAGCTATAGCGAACCCTACCGAGGCGGAGTGCAAAATTTAGACACGGAAGCAGGAAGACGAAACAATTGGCGGATTGAAGAAGATGAGGGAATCTTTTCTCTCTCCTCACTTTATAAAGTCTGTGCTTATAAGTGGGCTTGGGCCGACTAATTCAGTACTAGGCGACAAGACATGAGTTTCTAAATAGCATGCTCTATTGAGCCGACTGCTGGCTATGTTAAAATCATAGTGCAGATGTTATTTACAGAAACCGATTAAATAATCAGATATGCTTCATGAAAGCCTAATTGCGGGACATGTGTGTTCAGATATCTGCATTATTTACTAGGTATTGAGGATATATCCTTATAAGGATTGACAGCTGGTCACCATTAAAATTGGGGATATAGGTATCTCTCAAGTATATCTGACCACATATTAGGTTAAAATTCATAAAGTGGTACTCGGCTTACATGCTTAGCTAACAATTGTTCTGAGCAAAAATTCTTTCAGCTGACATGATGCTGAAGAGTCTAATTTCCGTGTAGTATACTACTCGGGAAAGACTAAAAGGTTAAAGATCTTTGAATATATGTTTAATTGTTTCATAATTAAGCACAAAGTCGAGGGCTACACCTAATAGGTGCACCTATTCAGTGCACACTATTCATATTTTTTCATAAATCCCTTCATAGCCTCGTTGCCAGCTGACATGAAGCAGAACTCAGGGGAAGAAGCACTTGGATAAAAAGTACTTAGGAGCAATGCACTCGAGAATTCTTCCCTGATGAGGATGAGCACTCGACATCAGCTATGATTCAACTATGAAGGTCTCAGGGGTTACTGTGAAGGCCATGGGCCCCAAGTACCTGATGAGAAACGTTGGGGCCACTCGGACAGAGGATGTGCCTAACCTCGTAATTAGGGATACAATAGGACTCGACATACATTACCTTGTACGACAAGGAAAGGATATAGTCCTAGTTAGGCGCGTTGTATTCCTAGAAGCAAATCCCTTGGTCGGAGTCTGACTAGGATTCCTACTCTGTAACCTTGTCCCCCGGTATATTAGGGGAGGCAGGGCGCCTCCTGAGGGCAACTATCAGAATCTTACTAGAGAAATCTCAAAGGCAATACGCCACAACTGGATGTAGGGTATTACCTCATCTCGAGAACCTGAACAGTATAAATTGTTCCGTGTTCCTTTGCAATCCATCAAGTTTAGGTCTCACGAGTAGCCCCATATTCTTATTGCCGGTGTAAAACAACGACATCTTGGAACCAGTACCAACTATCAGTATTCTCGTTCTCAACAAAAGCAAAAGCCATGGGTAAGACTTGGTTGTTCCCATCAACTCCAATTGTTGTCAAAATCTGTCTTCTGTATTTTCCAGGAATGTCCCATCAATGCAGAGGATGGGATGACAATGTACAAATGCTTAAATGCAAGCACCTAATGCAAAGAATGCCCGTTGCAACACACTTTGGTTACGATGATCAATTGATGAGAAAGCTTTCAAGTCATAGTCGGTCTCCGGATTTCTCTGAAGAATACAGGCTAAAAGATAAGGCAAATTATCATACGATATTTCAAATGTGCCAAACCTCATCTCCATAACCTTCTGTTTCGCTCTTCATACCTTCGCATGGCTAATTGTATACTTGAATTTCTCCTCAATATGCCTAACAATTGATCTTGGTTCATACCCTAGATTGTTCACAACATGGGAGTACATCTCTGTTGTAACAAATACAGATATCATATTTCTATGGTATTTCTTGACCCCTTGTAAGTGACAAGAATGCTCAGTCACGATTGACACTTGCCAATAATCCTTCCATTTACCCTTGAACGCATGCACCCGTCATGGATAACCATCCTTCACGCACTTCACTTCATACACAACTTGCTTGACTTCACAACCCAGAACTCCCTCTGAAGTCACACTGCCCATTGTTTCACTGCCTCCTTTAAATCCTCTATGTATGCATACTTCGCATCCTGGATGACCTTGTTCTCCTTATACTCCAATGGCATATGATGCCGCTCGGAGATAATAAGTCCGGAGAAGTCCTTATTGGTCCATTATGCAGACATTACATTCTTCTCATCGGATGATTCATTATCCTCTGCATGCTTATTATCAGCATCTTCCCTATCCATTTCCTCAACATGGAGTCAATTATCTCTCCCTCATCCGCCGCATCTATTGGCCGCCTATCTTCTTCATGCTCTTCTTCATTTTTCTCCGTCGTTCCGGCATCACCTCTTGTCACACTTGGACCCTCATCATCTTACACGGCCATTAAAACGGTGTTATCCTTCTCGTACATCGACACAAGTATGCTAAGTGGCCAACCACGTTGGAATGCATACTTCACGTACCATCTCTAAGTGGTAGTGCAATCCACTGGCATAAGTTCCCAAAAAAACCTTCGGCTGCATGACTCACTACAATATACACGGTTATTGTGTTGATCTGGTGGTCGATTCAGAAGCCTCGCACCAACCAGTTGTACACTGACCTGAAACTTCTCTCAGCCGGCCTATCAATGCCCTTAGTCGTTGAACTGAACTCTGATAGATCTATACCCTGTGGACCATACCTAACATTCACTTTCTCGTGAAATAACTGAAATACCACCTAATTTGACATCTTTGTTGATGAAAAAATAGAGTTAAACTAAGTACCAACATGCTCATCAGATCTAATACCGTGTAATCAACTTTTTATAACCACCGTCTCGAAAAAAATTACAATGTCTAATAGGTTGACCAAAAAGCTATGGATCTACGAATGTAACAATTTATTTTCATATCGTATGCTACACGTAACTGTGGGGCCCCGACTGGGCGCCCACCATGTGCACACCGTATCCGATCCCTGGATCAGTAGTCGGATACACACATAGTCATCGGTGATACAAATCTCAGAGTTCATTAAAAACATATCAGAGTACATATAGTATTTTACAAAGGATTTTCCATCCAGGACAGGCCCTAGATGGACAACAACAAGAATAGGGTAAACTAGCGAGAAACAACACTGACAGAGCGGAAGCATAAGAAAACAACTCGGCAAAAGAAAGCCACTACACCACGGCTCGGCTGGGAACTAGGCTCGAAACCTCAGAAGTCCTCGTAGTCGGCTTGGTCTTGGAAGAACTCGGCAGCAGTCAGGTCTTCGTCTTCTTCTTCAAAACCTAATATATATATATATAGGAACAAGGGTGAGTACTTCCGTACTCAGCAAGCCGGGAAAAAGTGTCATGTCAGTTGTACAAGGGGGCTAAGAGTCTTTGGTTGCGAAAACAGCCTTTAGAACATTTTGTTTGTCAAAGTCCTAGTGTGTCCAAATTTTAGTTGTCGGAAAGAGGCTAACGCCTCGATCCATTCCGCAAGTTGCTTTTCAACAACTCGCCACATGTAGTTACTGAATCATGTATTTCCATTTTTATCTTCTGGTGGTAAGCCGGGTGACAATGCCACTCGACTTAAACACCCGAGTGGCTCCGACTACTCCTTAGGTCTGTTACTTTTCCCGAGTGGCTACGACCACTCCTCCGGTCTGATATCCCGAATGGCTCCGACCACTCGTTGACCCGGAGACTCGGCTACAACCAAATCTCAGCTATCTCTTTTAGCACTTTCCGGCTACAACCGGTTATATCCGCTAAGCTGGCTACAACCAGTCGGCTGAGGATGGATGGCAGTCGGATGAAGGTTTATCGTAGACAGTTTGAACGGGGCAACAAAGCTCACTAGTTCAGGATCTCCGGGTGGTAGGCTCGGCGAGGAGCGGCGACAAAGGAGCTCGGGGAGCAGAAACGACTTCGGGGCTGGAAAGGAGGAAGATGATGGCTTAGCTATGAAGCTGGTGATGGCGGGTTGGTAGAGACGACTGGGTTGCAAAATAGAAGAAAGAAGAGGCATGGATGGCTCTATATAGCCGGCGCGAGGCTGGGACACTGCAGGGCAGAGCGATGGAGAGAAAAAGGGGTCACGAGAAGCTGACAAGGTCACAGCGAGTTGGCTGGGCGATGTGACGTCAAGGTAGAGTTTGACTTAGGGATTGGGTGTGGCCGGTGGAGTTGGTAGATACTGTAGCGGCGATGGGACACTCTGGTTGTGGCAAGGACAGGTTGGTGGTGCTTTGCTGACAGAACCTCTGACTATCCGTTGGTCCAAGCGGGTTCTTGAGGGGCAGCGGCTATTATCCGCTGGTCCGATCGGGGCTGCAGGCAGGTGAAGGCTGGATTAGGTCACCACTTCGACAGTCGGCGTCCAACGGGAGAAGCGTGGGAGTCGGGACTGCGGTGCAACTATGAGACAGCACGTCGGTTGACGAGGCAAGGTGTCGTGAGCTTGACCGGATTGGGGCAAGCCAGACGGCAAGATGGAACGAGTTAACAAGGTAGTCGGGATGTCAAGGGTTTACTCGGCGGCGATGGTGACAGAGCGGACAAGGTATAAGGCAAAGATTCAGGAACTGAGTAGGAATCTACTCGGCACAAGGGAGAAAGGCAGTCGGCTGGCCAGGGAGAGAAAACTGAGGCACAGCTGAACGGAATCGGAGAGGGGTTAGAACTCAGGAAGCGAATTCCAACAAGGAGACGAGGCTGGGACACTGCAGGGCAGAGCGATGGAGAGAAAAAGGGGTCACGATAAGCTGACAAGGTCATAGCGAGTTGGCTGGGCGATGCGACGTCAAGGCAGAGTTTGACTTAGGGATTAGGTGTGGCCGGTGGAGTTGGTACATACTGTAGCAGCGATGGGACACTCTGGTCGTGGCAAGGACATGTTGGTGGTGCTTTGCTGACAGAACCTTTGACTATCTATTGGTCCAAGCAGGTTCTTGAGGGGCAGCGGCTATTATCCGCTGGTCCGATCAGGGCTGCAGGCAGGTGAAGGCTGGATTAGGTCACCACTTCGGCAGTCGGCGTCCAACGGGAGAAGCGTGGGAGTCGGGACTGCGGTGCAACTTGGCGAGGCGATGAGACAGCACGTCAGTTGACGAGGCAAGGTGTCGTGAGCTTGACCGGATTGGGGCAAGCCGGACGGCAAGATGGAACGGGTTAACAAGGCAGTCGGGATGTCAAGGGTTTACTCGGCGGCGATGGTGACAGAGGGGACAAGGTATAAGGCAAAGATTCAGGAACTGAGTAGGAATCTACTCGGCACAAGGGAGAAAGGCAGTCGGCTGGCCAGGGAGAGAAAACTGGGACACAGCTGAACGGAATAGGAGAGGGGTTAGAACTCAGGAAGTGAATTCCAACAAGGAGATGAAGAACGGGTCGTTACAAACCTCCCCTCCTTAATAGAATCTCGTCCCGAGATTCCATTACTCGGCGAAGAGCTCCGGGTACTCGGCTCGTAGGCAATCTTCTTGTTCCCATGTAGCTTCATCTTCAGAATGGTTACTCCATTGCACCTTGTAGAAACTGACCGTTCTTCGTCTTGTACATCTGTCCTTTCTTTCTAGAATCCGAATCGGGCGCTCTTTGTACGTGAGGTTGCGTTGCACGTTGATTACTTCCAACGGGACTTGCTCTTCTGGGATGCGGAGGCATTTCTTCAACTGGGACACATGAAACACGTTATGGATATCGGAGAGTTCTGCAGGTAACTCTAGCTGATACGCCACTGTTCCGCGCCGGGCAACGATTGGATACGGGCCAATGTAGCGAGGCGCCAACTTTCCACCCATTCCGAATCTCTTGATTCCACGTAGGGGTGATACTCGGAGGTAAACATGGTCACCTGCTTGAAACTCAAGCTCTCGTCTTCGATTATCGGCGTAATTCTTCTGTCGGGATTGGGCCACTTTCAGGAGTTCTCGGATAACCTTAACTCGCTCTTCCGCCTCTTTTAGGATGTCAGGCCCAAAAACCATCTTTCCTCCCACGTCTGTCCAACAGAGTGGAGTTCTACACTTGCGTCCATACAAAGCTTCGTTGGGGGCCATCTGAATACTGGCTTGGTAGCTGTTATTGTACGAGAACTCGGCATACGGCAGACAGACATCCCAGGTTCCTTCAAAATCCAAGGCACAGGCTCTCAGCATATCTTCTACGATCTGATTTACTCTCTCAGTCTGTCCATCCGTCTGAGGGTGATATGCGGTGCTGAAATTAAGATTAGTGCCCATTGCTTCATGCAATTTTTGCCAAAAGTGAGAGGTGAACTGGGTTCCTCGGTCAGACACAATCTTCTTTGGGACACCGTGTTGGCAGATAACTTTGGTCAAATACAACTCAGCTAGCTTCTTAGCCGAGTACGTGGTCTTGACAGGGATAAAGTGAGCGACTTTAGTTAGTTGGTCCACTATTACCCAGATGGAATCATGTCCTGCCGGAGTTCTCGGTAAACCAGTTATAAAATCCATTCCTATTTCTTCCCATTTCCACTCGGGTATCTTCAGGGGCTAAAGTAATCCTGCCGGCTTCTGATGCTCTGCTTTAACTCTTTGACAAATGTCACAAACTGCAACATACTCGGCAATGTCTTGCTTCATTCCAGACCACTAGTAATGACTCTTGATATCCTGGTACATCTTGGTACTCCCTGGGTGGATGGAATAAGCGGATTCATGGGCTTCTCTTAGGATCAAATCTCGGATTCCTTCTCGGTCGGGTACGCAGATACGTATTCCAAACCAAACAATCCCTTTGCTGTCGATGGAGAACTCGGGGGCTTTCCCTTTTATCATGTTTTCCTTAATGACCTTGATCTCTTCATCTTCCCTTTGAGCTTCACTGATCTGATCTTCCAATGTAGGTTGAATCAACAAGGTTGCCAGGGTTCCTGACTTAACCATATTTATCCTTAACCTTTCCAATTCTCGGCTTAACTCTGGTTGATGGGGCAAACTCAGGATGGCGTTGCAATGGACTTTCCGACTTAAGGCATCGGCAATAACATTTGCCTTTCCAGGGTGATAATGTATTCCAAGGTCATAGTCCTTGATTAACTCAAGCCATCTTCTTTGTCTAAGATTGAGCTCGGTCTGAGTAAATATGTACTTCAGGCTTTTATGGTTAGTGTAGACCTCACATCGGTTTCCAATCAGGTAGTGTCGCCATATCTTTAAGGCATGCACTACTGCCGATAACTCTAGGTCATGCGTAGGGTAGTTCATCTCATGAGGCCTTAACTGTCTTGAGGCATAAGCAACTACTCTTCCTTTTTGCATAAGCACACAGCCTATGCCTAGCCGGGATGCATCACAGTATACCTCAAAATCTTTCCTGATATCCGGAAGGATCAGCACAGGTGGGGTAGTTAATCTCTTTCTTAATTCCTAGAAACTTTTCTCACAAGCATCATTCCACTCAAATTTCCTTTCCTTCCTCAGCAAGTCCGTCATTGGTTTGGCGATCCTTGAGAATCCTTCAATGAATCTCCGGTAATATCCAGCCAAACCTAGGAAACTTCTCACTTCGGTGACTGTAGTCGGGGGCTTCCAAGAAAGCACATCTCTTACTTTTCCTAGATCCACTTCTACTCCTTGGGCAGTAACAATGTGACCTAGGAAAGCAACTCGGTCTAGCCAGAACTCACACTTTGAGTACTTGGCATACAACTGGTGTTCCCTTAGCTTTCCTAGAACCACTCTCAAATGTTCTGCATGTTCTTGCTCATTCTTAGAGTAGATCAAGATATCATCTATGAATACCACAACAAACTTGTCGAGATATTCCATGAAGATCTTGTTCATGAGGCTCATGAAAAAGGCTAGGGCATTAGTGAGTCCGAAGGACATCATTGTATACTCATATAGACCATAGCGGGTCGAGAAAGCTGTCTTGGGTATATCTTCGGGCCTGATCTTCAGCTGATGGTTACCTGACCTTAAGTCAATCTTGAGAAACTTTAGCACCTTGCAGCTGGTCGAACAGGTCATCAATCGGGCAACGTTCTTATTCTGATGGTTACCTATTCAGTGCGCGATAATCAACGCACATCTCTTTGTCTTGTCTTTCCACTAGGAGTACTGGAGCACCCAAGTGATGTGCTAGGTCGCACAACCTAGGGTTTCAAGTTCTTCTATCTGCTCCTTTACTTGGCTAACTCCTTAGCCACCTTCTGTAGGGTCGTTTTGAAATATTGGTGCCTGTACCGGGGGAGCAACTCTATAGAAAACTCAACTTCCTATCAGGGGGCATGCTGGGTAGCTGTCTGGGAAGACATCGGGGTAGTCCTTGATCATCGGCACTTCTTCCAGAGGGATGGTCTGCACAGAACTCAGGAGAGGTTGAGGCTTAGGGTTTTCAGGAGGGGCAAACTTCACTTCCTGTCCCAAAGGACACTGCAGGGTTATGGTGCTAGTTGCACAGTCTATCCGGCCTTTATGTTTGGTTAACCAGTCCATACCTAGAATCAAATCCAAGCCTTGTGATTCCAGGATGATGGGGTCGGCTGCAAAACTAACCCCTTCAATTACCAGGTTAACTCTAGGGCAAGATTGGTCTGATCTAAACTCCTTGCTAGGGGAGCGAATGAGCTCAGGGTACTCTAAGACCTTGGGTATCAACCATATTTATCCACAAATAGCTTGAGAAATACAAAAGGAATGCGATGCTCCTGAATCAAACACAAACCAACTGCAAGGTACGGAATTGACAAGAACGTACCCACACGACATCCGAAGCTTCTTGAGCTGTCTCGCGATTGGATTATGGTTGACACGGCTGTCGCAAAAGCTGGTGTGGCACGGGAGGCTTGTCCACTAGCCTGTGTAGTCGGCTGTCCTCGACTGGGCACAGGGGTTCTTGTAGCGCTGAGGTTGGAGCGTCCAGGAGCTGTAGGAGCTTGCTTCTGAGGACAATGACAGGCGAAGTGACCCAACTCGTTACAATTGTAACATCGTCTTCCTGACATACTTAGGGTACTTCTCTGCTGTAAGCCGACTGGGGTAGGGCGCTCACACTGGTAATCGCACTGCAGGTCGAGACTGAACAGATGAGCTGGGCGGGAAGCAGTCGGGCGGGACACATGCCCTTGAACTGGGGAAGCAACTGGCGATGAGGATGGGAAGATAGGGCCTGGGACGCGGATACCACCTGCATTGAGAGGCCTTGTGCTTGCGAAAAACCCGATCTCCTTCCTAGCGTCTTACCACTAGGCTCTATTGACCATGTGTGAAAAGTAGGAAGTTATGGAGGAACTGATATCTTCATTGCACATTCATTCCTTCATAAATCTCCGGATCTTCTTCTTGTCCTGTGTTCACATCTTCGGGTGCATAAACGGGCCAGTGATTGAATTACTCAAAATACTGCGCTGATGCTGGAATGTCCTTGCTTGAGGTTGTTGCCTTATTCTCTTTGATCAATCACTCTTCAGGGACATACGCTCGAAGGCTTCAGCAAACTCGGCAAGCGATACTGGTGGCATCCTGATAGACCAGCACAGTAGTCTCCCCAGTTGCAGCGGTCCTCGAAGTTGATGGCAGCAAACAAGGCTTCTCCATGGGTGTGCACTGCACAGTTTAGCTTTCTGTCCATGTCCTAGCAGTCCGTCAGCCAGCCCTCATACTGGCTCGGCGGTCTGTGGAACTCGTGCTGGGGCGGATCTCAGGAAGTCCGGCAAAGCTTGGAGCGGCCAGCTTGTGCCGGTTTGAGCTTGATGAAAAGAGGCATAAGGCGGCCAAGTTCTGAGCAATGCCTGCAAGATCTAAGTCTGGATGGCCATAAGCTGCTGTGGTCCACCCGGGGGCTGAGGAGGTTGAGGCAATCCTCCATGGTAGTGGCTGCAAGCGGTGGAAGGTACAGGCCCAACTGCACGACCATATACCCACAACATCCGAGGTG